>LFZO01000373.1:0-38613 GCA_001578225.1 Pseudocercospora musae | reverse complement strand
AAAGCCTAAAGAAAATCCTAGGAGTATACAAAACTATACTAACAAGGGTAGTAGAAATGGAATTAGGGATCCTACCTATCAAACAATACCTTAAGGAACTAAGACACTAATATATAGCAAAGACAATAGAATACCTAGCCTAATAGACTATCTAAAAGGTACTAGACAAGATAAAAGCCTAGTACATTAGGACTAGGAGGCTAGATAGACTACAAATGACTCCCTAGAAGGCTAAGGACCTAGAGTAATATAGAGTCCTAACAAGAGAAATGCTAGAGAAGGAGCTTCGAAGACTAAACATAAGGCTAAAGGAAGACAAGCTAAAGGGAAAGAAACAAAGCCTAGCAGAATCAATTGCTAGATACCTATAGGAGTAGGAATGGAACAAAACACAAGTTAGACTAGGAACCCTAAAGGCACTAATTAAATTTGGTTAGTACAACTACTAGCTCTATAAAGACCTAAATAGGGCCGAAGCAAGCCTAGCTATCTAAATTAGATCTAAACATATTAGACTCAGATCTTACCTATTTAGAAGAAACGTCCTAGGAATCGAAAGTAGAGCTTACTAATGTGGCTACTAATCTTAGAACCCTAAGCATATACTACTAGTCTACCCCTAATAGTTAAAGGGCAGAAGTAATTAGAGACTAAAAGCAATAGAAAGGGAATACGACAAGCTAATCCAAAGCAAAGAAGACCTAAAGAGGATAGTAAGGTGGATCATTAAACAGGGATTCGTACAACAATTTGCACTAGTAAGGGAAACTAAGGAGTAGATAAGAAGGAGGGAAGAAGAGGGGGAAAGAAGGGTAGGGCAGTAGGCAAGATAGTTAGAGGGTAACAACCATAACACTAGTATACCCTAGAGGAAGGAAAGCAAAGAAACGAGTAAGGACAATACTTATAAATAGGACAGGAGGGAGGTTTTTACCAACCAAGTTGGTTTCCTACCCAAAACAATATATAGAAACGGACCTGCATAGGCTAAAAGGCACTACAATAGGCAAATGAAATATCTATCTATCTATCTATCTATTTAAAGAGTAAGGATAGGAAGGAGGGTTTTAGGGATTTGTTAATAGTACGTTTAGAGAACTTAGAAATATATAGACTAATATATAGCTAAAGAGTCTACTATACTAGATATAAGAAGAAGTATAGTTATAAGTTCTAAGGAATAATTATACCTAATAGTATACTATCTAGTCTAATCGGTCTATACTAAGGCAAGGATAACGACTAGAAGATCTTTACTTAATCTAGTATCTAATACTAGATTAAACGAATAATAAGATAACCTAGTAGATAGCTTCTTTACCTCTATAGCGATCTAGTATATAGTATTGTTATAGCGTTATAAGGCTATTTAAGAACGACGATAAGTTACGCTAGTTAAGCGCTAAGAAGAAGGACTTTAATAAGTATATATCTAAGACAAGATTATTAATAGAATATAGCTTTAGAAGGTCTTTTAACCTCTAGACGTATAGCGTACTTAAATAGTAGTAGTTTATTAAGAAATAGCTAGTTGTAGTATACTATATAGTTACTATATTACTTACAAACTATATAACTTATCTACGAGGGCAAAATTAGATAACTAATCGGTTTAAAACTATATCTCCGAATATCGAAGAGTACCTCTATCCCTATAGTAGTATACCTAAGAGCTTAGAATAATTCAAAAACTATATAAAACTAGTATATCTCTACTCTAACTATTATCCTCTAATAGGCTCTATATCTCCTATCGTCCTCCTTCTATATTAAATCTAGGTACTAAGACCTAACCTATAATCCTCTATTCTCTACTAAAATAAGTAACGCTTAATTCTTACTATTCTTATCCCCTATCTATATTACTATATATATATAGTATCTATATATAATTATATATATACTTATATATCGTTATTAGATCTATAATATATTAGAATTTAGAGCAAATTAGTTAAGAAATAAGTATACGATAACTATAGAAAGGAAAGTCTATCCTAGCTCTATATATTAGTATAGAGATCCCTACTTATAGCTTAGATCCCTTAAACTCGAAGTCCTCTAGAGCTAATTCTCTTACGAATTTAGCTATTTCTATATTACTAAAGGTCGCATTTACTTACTAAGGTATATACTAAGGTATAGATATATCCTATAGCCTTGCCTACTCGAACATATAGCCTAGGTTACTAATAGTAGCTAGTATAGTAGTATTCTATACCTTAACTTCTACTAAATCGCTCCTTAAGCTAGATACTTTATTACTTCTATACTTAGTACGCTTCTACTTCTTAGTATAATTCCTAGCTATTAGTACTATAGACTCCTCTATAGTTATCTTCTTCTTCTCCTTAATCGCTTTCTTCTTCTCTTATTTCTTAGTAGGATTAGCTATTTTACTAGTAATAAGTAGAACCTAAACCTATATATATCTAAGGGCTAGGTAGTATAGAAAGGAACTATAGATAGTATAACCTATTAGGCTATAGGAAGCTATACTAGGTAGACTATCTATTCGTAGTAGCTATAGAGGTAGTAGGTAGTAATTAGAGCTCTATAGTAGAGGCATAAGGAACGTAACTAGTAATATATACTAAACGAAGGTTAATAATATCTCTCTCTAGTAGAAAGAGGACTATACATACTAATCGAGGTCCCTATCTAACTTAGTAGATAAGTGTATCCTAGTTACTAGACAATATCCCTTCCTTTCTAGATATCTAAATAGAGATAATACTACGATTATATATATAGAAAACAAATAGGTAAGCTCTTTAGCTCGCTACCTTAGGTAGACTCCTAATCGTATTCCTAGGGACTATTAATTCCTAGTTCTACTTATAGTTAGTTCCTTATATACCTAATTAGCGAAGCTCGTACTTTCTATAGTTCTTGCCTAGTACCTTATTATTATCTTACTAGTCTATAAGGCCTATAGTAGTACTATAGCTCTTGTTACTATATAACTTATATTCGAGATTAGCTTATATCGCTAGAGCCTCGCAAACTACCTCGTAGGTACGCTAGTTCTACTTCTTAATATAGCTCCTAATATAAAAGGGATATATAATATATAGTATATAGTACTCGATTAGAACTACTCGAATTACTAAAGAAGAAAGGAGAGAGAGGTATCTAGAGAGAAGATATATGCCTATAGGCTAAGATAGGCCGCCCTAGCCCTTCTTAGCCTATTTCGACTCTAGATAGGCTAACTAGGCCCGACTAGGCTCGTAATCGTAACATTGCCCTTCCCCTCTATAGGCCTACGTCCTAGAGGCTAGGAATAGAAAACTTTACTTATAGTCTATTATTATATACAAAGGGCGCTTACTATTGTTTAAAAAGCTTACTTAGGTAGTAATAACGCTATCGCTATAGCCGCTATAGGCATTTAAGCTATCTAAGTCCCTTTAACTTATTCCCTTTTATAATACATATCTACTAGGTATAATCTCTACTACTACTACTACTACTATCGCTCCTATACTTAGCGCTAGTAGTAGCTAACCGTCGTCGATCCTTCTCGAGGCGATTTAGGCTAACTTAGTATAGTAGCTTCCCTTTTTCTAGTAGTAGCGCTCTTTAAACCTCTTTTTAGTCTTCGCTAGCCGTTTTTGTAGTACTTTAAGTCTTCTCGGCCTATTTCGGCCTAATAGCGACCTATATAAAGTTCAATAGCAATCCGTACCTTAATTGTACTAATATTATATAGGATTATACCGGTAGAAGCCGTATTATCCTTCTCGAGGCTATATACCCCTAAATCGATCTATCTAACTATAAGGAGGATCTTACTAATAAGACTAAGTACTTCGACTATCTAAAGTATACCTCTTATAGCTCGGGCTACTTCTAAGTAGGTAATCTTAGTTCGAGATAGATCGAATAAGGCTAACTAGCGTCTAGATCCCTATAGAATATAAGCCTACTATTAAGGTAGCTAATAGATTGTACTAGGAGGCCCTAGATAACCCGACTAATAGTAAGAAGGCTAGAGAGGCCTATTAAGCTTATATAGTAGTCTACGAGAAGGTTAAGAAGTACGTATCGCCCTACGTAGAGTCGAGTTATACTAACTAGGGCCCTCTAGGAAGTATCCGTATTTCGAGGATACTAGTAACCTCTATACTTATATAGGCAAGACTAAGTTTAATATATCTAGTCCGTTTCGATTCTCTTTATCCTAGTCTATCTTAGCTAACCTTATTTAGATCTATAGAAGGACTACGATACTACGATAAGAGAGGAGATAGAGTATAATCTAGCTACTAGAGTAGGTTTAGTCCCCTTTAACTCATTTCGGCCTTAGCTAACCCTATTCGATTAGACCTTAACTAAGAAGCGCAAATGTATTAGAAATAGCTACGTTTCGTTACAAAAGAAGATAAAGGGACTAGAGAGAGACTAGTAGGAGGTCGCGAAGGGCCTAAGTATCTACCTTTAGTTATATATAGATTAAGTTAAGGCGTTTTAGCGTAGTCTAGGTCGTATGCCTACTAGTAAGGCCTATACGGCTCTTATATAGCTAGTAAAGGAGATACCGAGTACTAACGACCTATCTAAGGAGTTCGTAATCCCTTATAAGCTCTTTTAGGACTAGTAGGTTAACGAGGATTCTTTTAGTACCTAGTAGGGCCTTCTTAGATCGAGATAGTCTATTTGTTTCCTTAGTATAAGTTAAGTCTTGAGTTAGTAGTTTTAGTTATCCTTAGTTAGCCTATTTTAGGCTATTAGAGCTCCCTTAAGTAAGGAGTTAGCTAGGTATACCTAAATACATTTAACCGAGGCTAGGAGTCCTCGAGTTTATCTATGTTACTTCGTTTTATCCTATTTAGGCCTATCTCTATACCTATTACGTTTTGTTTAGATACGTATCGCTAAACGTAAGGGTACTAGGCCTATAGTAGGAGAGGAGAGTATATTTAGTACTAGAAGGGCTTATATCTATATTGCGTTACTACTTAGTCTACTCTATAGTAGTATACGCCTCGTTAACGCGAGGGATAGGTACTACCTCGTATCTACGTTCCTTTTAGGCCTCTTCCGGCCCTCTATCTATCTAGTAAATACCTTAAGAGCTACCTTGCTTAGGTACTCTACTAGTTCCTAGGTATTCTCTTCCTCTCTATACCTCTTCTAGGATATAAGGTATTCCTACTTCCCTTTAGATCCCCTTTCCTTCTAGAGGATTCTTTCGACCTTGTATATATCTAGATCGCTCGTCCGTACCTCGGATAGGTCCTCCTAGTCCCTTTAGGTTACTTTCGGCTCGAGATAGTCCTCGAGGAGGGATATATAGAACGTAGGGTATATATTGAAGCCCTTAGGTAGCTTAAGGTAGTAGGCTATATCGTTAACTACCTTCTATACTTAGAAGGGCCCTATATACTTATAGTCTAGTAACTAGTTTTTTACGACTAGTAGACTATATTAAGGAACCTTATATTAAGGTATACCTAGTCGCTAATAGTATAGATCTTAGGCTTCTACTCTTTATTATACTATCGAGCCTAATATTCCTTCGCCTTCTCTAGCCGAGCCTTAAGGCTATCTCGAATACCTCTTATTCTAGCTATAAGTACTTCTACTCGAGGCGCCTTCCCCTCTATCTAGGATATTTCGGACTATCTAGCGTAGAGTAGATCCTAAACGTTATATATCTAGAAGGGTATTACCCCTATTACTATATACTAACTATCGTTATATACAAACTTAGCTAGGCTTAGGAGGTATGCCTAGTTGTCCTACTCGAAGTTATAGTAAATATATAGGTACTACTCTATAGTTTAGTTCTAGCGCTTAGTTTGTCTATCTATCTAGGGATAGTAGGTAGTACTAAGGCCTCTACGTATCCCTATATAGTAGTAGAGACTACTCTAGAACTTAGAGGTAAGGATCGGTCCCTAATCGGACGTAGTAGACTATAGGATACTATATAGATAGACGACCTCCCTTAAGAAGGTATCTACTAGCCCTTTAGCTATAATTTCCTTCTAATATAGGATATAATAGGCTATCTTAGAGTACCTATCTACTATAACGAAGATGCTATCGGAGGTCTAGCCTAGGATAGTACTTAGGGATAGATCTATAACGAAGTCGAGAGTTAGATCCTCCTATAGCGCCTTAGAGGATTTCTCTATATATAGTACCCTATAGGACAAATGCCTCTATAGCTTTACTTAGGTATACGCCTTATAGCTACGCGTATAATCCTTAATATAGTGTCTAACTTTAGGCTAGTAGTACCCTCTCTATACTAGTTATAGGATCCTCTCGAATCTAAAGTATCCTAATATAGGATCGTTATAGTAGAGCTAGAGCGTCTTTAGGCGAAGTAGGCTAGCTAGTATATATATTGTATCCTAGTAGAAGAGGAACCCTTAAGATTCCTTCTATTATACTAGCTATAGCTATTATAACTCGTCTCTACTCTAGAGAGCTATCTTAATCCTAATCGCCTTAGTATTAGTCTTTAGCGCTATCCGAATAGTATTTGTAAGGCTATTCTATACCTCTCTAACCTTAGCTATTCTAGCGAGGTAGACGAAGGGCTTACTATACCCTTCTAGTCCTTATCGTATCTAGGCGACTCTTATCGATCTATCCTAGGACTCCCTATCTATAAGTTGTCTCTATAGCCTCTTAAGGGAAGTATACGAGTCCTCCTCGTTTAGCTAGTAGCCTAAGTAGTTAATATCTATATAGTTAGGACGCCTACTAGCCCTATCGGCTACCCTATTTTCCCTTCCTAGGCAATATAAGAGATAGAAGTCGAATATAGCGAGCTACTTAGCCTAGCGAACTTGCTACCTCGTAAGCTCTTTAGTTATTATAAACTACCTAAGGTTGTTATAGTCTATAATAACCTCTACTTAATACTATATATCTTCTAAGTAGTAACGCTAGTACTTAAAGTACTCGACTATCCCTAGTATCTTACTATTATAGGTATTATAGTTCCTTTCTATACTATTTATCTTTTATAAGAAGAAGGCGACTAGGAACTAGTACGTCTTATCCTTATACTTATACTACTATATTATAATGCCTAATATAGTATAGGTCGAGGCGTCTGTTTCGACCCTAATAGGCTAGGATAGGTCGAAGTACTTTAGTACTAGGACTATATAGAACGCCTCCTTAAGATAGTTAAATACTAATCTCGCTTCTATACCTAAGGAGAGCTACTACGACTCTTCCTTACGTTACCTTCTCCTATCCTTAGCTATATTAGGTCCTCGTTTAGTTAACCGATTTAGTAGGACTACTATTTAGGAGAAGTATCTAATAAAACGCTAGTAGTAGTTAGCGAACCCGATAAAGATACGTATATCCCTTATACTCCTTAGCTCGGACTACTCCCTAATCGTCGTAATCCTTTCTAGCTCTATTTAGACCCTATTTAGGGTAATTATGTAGCTAAGGAACCTAATCCGGTCCCTACTAAACTCGTACTTACTAAGTTTCGTATATAGCTTATAGCGTTAGAGCCTCTTAAGGATAGTAGTAACGTACTAGGTATATTCCTCTAGATTCTAGGAGTATATTAGGATATCGTCTAGGTAGACGATATAGATCGTATCTACTAGGTCTAATAAGGTACTAAGGATATAGCTCTAGAATACTACTAGGGCGTTTATAAGCCTAAATAGTATTATAGTATACTCGAAGTATCTATATCTCGTTTAGAAGGCAATCTTCTACTCGTCGCCCTACTTAATATAGATCCTATAGTAGGTATCTCGAATATTAAGCTTCGTAAAGACCCGAGCCTTAGTAAGATAGTCTAAAGACTCCTATATAAGGAATAAGGAATATCGATTCTTTACTATAATAGCGTTTAAACCCTAGTAGTCGATATATAGTTAGAGGCTACTATCTTTCTTTTTAGTAAAGAGGATACTAATACCTACTAGGAACTTTAATAGATAGATCTAGCCCTTCTCGAGGTATTCGTCGAGGTATTTCCTTAGGACTACTAATTTAGTCTTCGAGAGGTTATATAACGAGTTATAAGGAGGAGTCGTATCCTTTACTAGATCGATCGATAGGTTATAGGAACTATAATTAGGAAGTAGGAAAGCGTCTCCCTCCTCGAATATTCTACGGAGGTATTTATACTCGAGTAGGAGACTATTCGGATTATCTTAGTCTATCTTAACTATCGATATTACGAAGAGATGTATATCCTTATCTAATATAGCCTTAGAGAAGTCGGAAGGGCCCGATATAGTATAGATATACTATTTACGAGCTCCCTTTCTCTACTAAATAGCCGTTTTAGCTATAAAGTTAATTAAAGGGTTCTACTATTCTAACTAGGATATACTTAGTATAGTGTTAAAGCTATAGATCCTTCCTATAGCGAAATTATCTATATAGCCTTACTACTAACTACTCGTATCCGATGCTTCGTAGGATGTATAGTGTTTACTACTTATAGCTAGCGACTAGCTATTAAGGATCTTATACTACTCGGTATCTATATTACTTAGGGCAAGGCTAGCCTCCTTAGCTACTATACTATCTAAGATATTAGTCTAGAAGCTATAATCGATAAGTCCTTTAAGTATATAGGAGTTCTTATCCTATTATAGCTTAATGTCTAGTTAGATTAACTAAAACTAGTCCCGGTCGACCTATCTTAGTCTACCGGGCTCTATACTCCTCCTCTATTCCTTAGTATAAACGACCTAGCCTACTATAGCTAGGAGGACTACTAGGTAGGTTTATCTTTTCCCGATTCTAGATTATAGGTAGGGTATTAGGGCCTCTTATAGCCTATCTCGCTATAGTACTAGTACTAGGGGACTTCTTAGTCCTTCTTAGACCTATTATAGATATTCTAGCGCCTCTATAGGGAGCTCCAACCTTTCGTCCCTTAGCTATAGCCTCTAGACTTTCTAGGTAGCTTATCCGATACTAAGCTAGTAGTACTATTATCTAAGTCGGAACGACTATACTTCTTATTACTCTAGTCTTTATCCCTATAGGACCTATACTTGCTCTCTAGCGAGTAGTAGTAGGCGTTTACTATCTCTTCTACTTCGATTAAGGTCTAGAAGTACTATTGGCCTACCTCGATATAGTATTAGATTCTCTTATCTATAGCTATAACGAAGTCGTATATTATATAGTCCTAGTAATCCTCTTCGACCTTATCCTATTAGATCTTTATATAGTCTAGTAGCTTAGATAAGATATAACTATCCTAGTTAGTCCGTTTTAGCCTATCTAGAGCTAATTAGTAGCGTTCCTCCTTCGTCGCTATAGAGTCTAGTATTATCTACTTTATTTTTTCCTAGATATACTCCTCTAGGTCCGAATACCTAGTATATCGTTTCTACTTAACTTGCTATTCCCTCTCTATCTATTCCTTAGCTAGGTCTACCTTTATCTCTTCTAAGGAATAGATATAAGGAGCCTATCTAAAGATATAGTCGTAGTCTCTAACCTATTAGTTATAGTCTATACGCCCTTTATCCTCGAATATATAGAGGTTCCTCGCCTTAGGGATAGCCGACCTCGTAGATATAGAGGATAGTCTAGTAGGAGTTACGTTTAGCTAAATACCTCCTTAGTCTATAAGGAGGAAGGCTTCCTAAGCTATATCGGCTATCTTTTTTCTAAGATAGGCTAATTCGAGGCGCTACTTAGCCTATTTAGCTCGTTCTTCCTCGTACTAGAGCTAGACTACTAGGGCCTCGTTATCTAGGTCTTCTTTAGTATTATCCTATTCCTCGTCGCTATCGATAGTATCTCCTAGCGAGTCGTTAGCTAGAATAGAGGAATTATTATCCTATTTAGTATTAGGAAAGGTTTCCTAGTTATTATCCTAGCTAACTAGGTTCGATACCGAGGCCTTTACTTTCTTCTATACTATTTTAAGTACTACGTAGTACGCTTCTTAAGCAATTCGTATATAAAAGGGGTATATAATATATAGTATATAGTACTCGATTAGAACTATTCGAATTACTAAAGAAGAAAGGGAAGAGAGATATCTAGAGAGAAGATATATACCTATAGGCTAAGATAGGCCGCCCTAGCCCTTCTTAGCCTATTTCGACTCTAGATAGGCTAACTAGGCCTAACTAGGCTCGTAATCGTAATACCTAAGATCCTTATAGTCTAATACGAATAGTTCGTTAACCTTCTTCTAAATAGAAGGATTAGACTATAGAATACGCCTAACGAGGATATCTATAATAGGACTAAGGCCCGTAAGCTAGATTACGTAAGGAAACGTATATAGAATTGTACTACCCTAGCGAAAGATAGATATTAGATATTAGTAAGCTTCTATAACCTAAGCGACGATAAGGTTAAAACCCTTAACCTTAGTTCCCTTAATATAGTAGAAGTATAGGTTAATATAGGCCTAAGTAGCTATACTAGTAATATTACTATAAGGTAGATATAGTATACTAAAAGAGGCAGATCCCTCTAATAGTAGCTTTAAGTTCTACTAAGTACTCTTTCTACTAGTATAGTTACTTATAGCCTCTAAATCCTTAGATATAAGATACTTATTAGTTAGCTCTCCTACTTACCTACTTAGTAGTACGAGGCTATAAGCCTTAAGCTTCTATATCTATATAGTGAAAACCTCTAGATTATATATATAGTCGATATCTTAAGAATAGGTAAGCTTATCCTCTACCTTAAAGGATACTAATATATAGATATAGTTAGTACTAATACCTTCGACTAGCTCTAGGACGTTGCTATTTAAGCGTATTATCTCTACTAGAGGTAAGTTACTCTTTTTAGGTATATCGTAGTTATAATAGAACTTAGTAGGCTTTAGTATAGAGATAACCTTATATACGTAATTAGGTCGAAGGATAACTATAAGGAGCTATAATAGTAGGTTCTATTAGACTAGCTAGTTACTAATACTATAGATCTATAGTAGATTAACGCCTATCTACTTTTCTAGTAGATAGTAGCGAAGATACTAGTAATATATCGCAATCTCTATAATTATCTTATCTATAAGACTCTACTCCTATTCCTTTAGGTCCTTAGCCTAGTCGAAGACGTTATTAACTACTATACTATCTTACTTAGTTATTATTACTATAATCTCTAACTATCTAAAAGCTCGAGTAACTATAGATAGGAATCGCTCGAATATAATAGATATATTAAACTAGACTAGCGTAAAGGTATATAAGCTAAGACGCGCTACTAGTATAGTAGTAATAGAGATACTAGCGAAGTAGTACGCCTTATTCGAGCTACGAAAGGCCTTAAAACTCTCCTCTATATCGCCGTTCTTACTAAGTAAGAAGAGCTAATTAGTAAGGTTATCTTTTACGTTAATTAGGCATAGCCTATAGAACTTCGTATAGATCTTTAGATACTTAGTATAGATATCGTCTAGTTCGTTAGGATTGTATAGATCCTTAAATTACTAAGCTAGGTTATAGACTATAGTAAAAGAGCTAATATCCTTATCCTTAATACTTATAGTATCTAGCTTAGCTATAAACTATTACGATTATAAGCCTAGTCGGGCCTAATTAGCCTATCTAGAGTTAGAATAGGCTAAGAAGGGCTAGGGCGGCCTATCTTAGCCTATAGGTATATATCTTCTCTCTAGATATCTCTCTTCCCTTTCTTCTTTAGTAATTCGAGTAGTTCTAATCGAGTACTATATACTATCTATTATATATCCCTTTGATATACGAATTGCTTCTCTAAAGTATACTACGTAGTACTTAAAATAGTATAGAAGAAAGTAAAGGCCTTAGTATCGAACCTAGTTAGCTAGAATAATAACTAGGAAACTATTCCTAATCCCGAATAGGATAATAACTCCTCTACCCTAGCTAACGACTCGTTAGTAGATACTATCGATAGCGACGAGGGGTAGAGTAATACTAAAGAAGACCTAGACGACGAGGCCCTAGTAGTCTAGCTCTAGCGTAAGGAAGAATAAGCTAAATAGGCTAAGTAGCGCCTCGAATTAGCCTATCTTAGGAAAAGGATAGCCGATAATAATATAGCTTAAGAAGCCTCCTTCCTTATAGACTAAAGGAGTATCTAGCTAAACGTAACTCCCGCTAGACTACTCTCTATACCTATAGGGTTAGCTATCCCTAAGGCGAGGAACCTCTATATATTCGAGGATAAAGGATATATAGACTATAACTAATAGGTTAGAGACTACGACCGTATCTTTAGGTAGGCCCCTTATATCTATTCCTTAGAAGAAATAAAGGTAGACCTAGCTAAGGAATAGATAGAGAGGGAATAGTAAGTTAAATAGAAACAATATACTAGATATTCGGACCTAGAGGAGTATATCTAGGAAAAAATAAAGTAGGTAATACTAGACTCTATAGGGACGAAGGAGGAATACTACTAATTAGTCCTAGATAGGCTAAAACGGACTAACTAGGATAGCTATACCCTATATAAGTTACTAGACTATATAAAGATCTAATAGGATAAGGTCGAAGAGGATCGTTAGGACTATATAATATATAACTTCGTTATAGCTATAGATAAGAGAATCCGATACTATATTAAGGTAGGCTAATAGTACTTCTAGACCTTAATCGAAGTAGAAGAGGTAGCGAACGCCTACTACTACTCGCTAGAGAGCGAGTATAGGTCTAATAGGGATAAAGACTAGAGTAATAAGAAGCGTAGTCGTTTCGACTCGGACAATAGCGCTACTAGCTCGGCGTTAGATAAGCTACCTAGAAGCTCTAGAGGCTATAGCTAAAGGGCGAGAGGTCGGAGCTCCCTATAGAGGTACTAGAACGCCTATAATAGGTCCGAGAAGGACTAAGAAGTTCCCTAGTACTAGTACTATAGCGAGATAGGCTATAAGAGGCCCTAATACTCTATCTATAATCTAGAATCGGGAAAAGATAAACCTACCTAGTAGCCCTCCTAGCTATAGTAGGCTAGGTTATTTATACTAAGGAATAGAGGAGGAGTATAGAGCCCGGTAGACTAAGATAGGTCGACCGGGACTAGTTTTAGTTAATCTAACTAGACGTTAAGCTATAATAGGGCGAGAACTCCTATATACTTAAAGGGCTTATCGATTACGGCTCCTAGGCTAATATCTTAGATAGTATAGTAGCTAAGGAGGCTAGCCTTACCCTAAGTAATATAGAAGCCGAGTAGTATAAGATCCTTAATAGCTAGTCGCTCGCTATAAGTAGTATATACTATATATTCTACGAAGTATCGGATACGAGTAGTTAGTAGTAAGGCTACGTAGACAATTTCGCTATAGGAAGGATCTATAGCTTTAATATCGTACTAGGCATATCCTAGTTAGAACGGTAGAACCCTTTAATTAACTTTATAGCTAAGATAGCTATTTAGTAGAGAAAGGGGGCTCGTAAGTAGCGTATCTACGCTATATTAGGCCCTTCCGACTTCTCTAAGACTATATTGGACGAGGATACGTATCTCTTCGTAATATCGATAGTTAAGATAGACTAAGACGACCCGAATAGCCTCCTACTAGAGTATAAATACCTCTATAGGATATTCGAGGAGGGAGACGCTTCCCTACTCCCCGATTACGGTTCCTACGAGCTATCGATCGACTTAGTAGAGAATACGATTCCTCCTTATAATCCGTTATATAACCTCTTAGAAACTAAATTAGCGGTCTTAAGGAAATACCTCGACGAATACCTCGAGAAGGGCTAGATCCGCCTATTAAAGTCCTTAGTAGATACTAGTATCCTCTTTACTAAAAAGAAAGATAGTAGCCTCTAACTATATATCGACTACTAGGGTTTAAACGCTATTATAGTAAAGAATCGATATCCCTTACTCCTTATATAGGAGTCTTTAGATCGTCTCGCTAAGGCTCGGGTCTTTATAAAGCTTAATATTCGAGATACCTACTATAGGATCCGTATTAAGTAGGATAACGAGTAGAAGACTACCTTCTAAACGAGATATAGATACTTCGAGTATACTATAATACTATTTAGGCCTATAAACGCTCTAGTAGTATTCTAGAGCTATATCCTTAGTACCTTATTAGACCTAGTAGATATAGTCTACGTCGTCTACCTAGACGATATCCTAATATACTCCTAGAACCTAGAGGAATATATCCGGTACGTTACTACTATCCTCGAGAGGCTCTAACGCTATAAGCTATATACGAAACTTAGTAAATACGAGTTTAGTAGGGACCGGATTAGGTTCCTTAGCTATATAATTACCCTAAATAGGATCGAAATAGAGCTAGAGAGGATTACGACGATTAGGGAGTAGCCTAAGCTAAGGAGTATAAGGGATATACGTATCTTTATTAGGTTTACTAACTACTACTAGCGTTTTATTAGGCACTTCTCCTAAATAGCGGCCCTACTAAATCGGTTAACGGAACGAGGACCTAATATAGCTAAGGGTAGGAGAAGGTAACGTAAGGAAGAGTCGTAGTAGCTCTCCTTAGGTATAGAAGCGAGATTAGTATTTAACTATCTTAAGGAGGCGTTCTATATAGTCTTAGTACTAAAGTACTTCGATCTATCCTAGCCTATTAGGGTCGAAACGGACGCCTCGACCTATACTATATTAGGTATTATAATGTAGTAGTATAAGTATAAGGGTAAGACGTACTAGTTCCTAGTCGCCTTCTTCTTATAAAAGATAAATAGTATAGAAAGGAACTATAATACCTATAATAGCGAGATACTAGGGATAGTCGAGTACTTTAAGTACTAGCGTTACTACTTAGAAGGCGTATAGTATTAAGTAGAGGTTATTATAGACTATAATAACCTTAGGTAGTTTATAACGACTAAAGAGCTTACGAGGTAGTAAGTTCGCTAGGCCGAGTAGCTCGCTATATTCGACTTCTATATCTTATACTATCTAGGAAGGGAAAATAGGATAGCCGATAGGGCTAGTGGGTATTCTAACTATATAGATATTAACTACTTAGGCTACTAGCTAAACGAGGAGGACTCGTATACTCCTCTTAAAAGACTATAGAGGCAACTCGTAGATAAGGAGCCCTAGGATAGATCGATAAGAGTCGCCTCGGTACGACGAGGGCCGGAAGGGTATAGTAAGCCCTTCGTCTATCTCGCTAGGGTAGCTAAGATCGGGGAGGTATAGAATAGCCTCGCAAATACTATTTAGATAGTACTAAAGATAGATACCGAGGCGATTAGGATTAGAACGGCTCTCTAGAGTAGAGATAAGTTATAATAGCTATAGCTAGTACAATAGAAGGAATCTTAAGGATTCCTCTTCTACTAGGATACGATATATATACTAGCTAGGCTACTTCGCCTAGAAACGCTCTAGCTCTACTATAACGACCCTATATTAGGGTACTTTAGGTTCGAGAGGATCCTATAACTAGTATAGAGAGGATACTACTAGCCTAAAGTTAGATACTATATTAAGGATTATATACGTAGCTATAAGGTATACGCCCGAGTAAAGCTATAGAGGCATTTGCCCTATAGGGTACTATATATAGAGAAACCCTCTAAGGCGCTATAGGAGGATCTAACTCTCGACTTTATTATAGATCTATCCCCGAGTACCGTCCTAGGCTAGACCTACGATAGTATCCTCGTTATAGTAGATAGATACTCTAAGATAGCCTATTATATCCTATATTAGAAGGAAATTACGGCTAAAGGGCTAGTAGATACCTTCTTAAGGGAGGTCGTCTATCTATATAGTATTCTATAGTCTATTACGTCTAATCGGGGACCGATCCTTACCTCTAAGTTCTAGAGTAGCCTCTACTACTATATAGGGGTACGTAGGGGCCTTAGTACCGCCTACTATCCCTAGATAGATAGATAAACCGAGCGCTAGAACTAAACTATAGAGTAGTACCTACGTATTTACTATAACTTCGAGTAGGACGACTAGTGATACCTCCTAAGCCTAGCCGAGTTTATATATAATAATAGTTAGTATATAGTAATAGGGGCAATATCCTTGTAGATATATAACGTTTAGGACCTACTCTATACTAGATAGCCCGAAATGCCCTAGATAGAGGAAAAGGAATCCCGAGTAGAAGTACTTATAGCTAGAGTAAGAGGTATTCGAGATAGCCTTAAGGCTCGACTAGAGAAGGCAAAGGAATATTAGGCTCGATAGTATAATAAGGGGTAGAAGCCTAAGACCTACGCCGTCGGCGACTAGGTATACCTTAACGTAAGGTTCCTTAATACCGTCCGCTAGTCGAAGAAGCTAGACTATAAGTATATAGGGCCCTTCTAAGTATAGAAGATAGTTAACGATATAGCCTACTAGCTTAAGCTACCTAAGGGCTTCAATATATATCCTACGTTCTATATATTCCTCCTCGAGGACTATCTCGAGCTAGAAGTAATCTAGAGGAACTAGGTAGACCTACCCGAGGTATAGACGAACGATCTAGATATATATAAGGTCGAAAGGATCCTCTAGAAGAAAAGAGGGCCTAAGGGAAAGTAGGAATACCTTATATCCTAGAAGGAATATAGAGAGGAAGAGAATACCTAGGAACTAGTAGAGTACCTAAGCAAGGTAGCTCTTAAGGCGTTCGCTAGATAGACGGAGGGCTAGAGGAGGCCTAAAAGGAATATAGGTATAAGGTAGTATCTATCCCTTACGTTAATAGGGTATATACTACTATAGAGTAGGAATACAATATAGATACGAGCCCTTCTAGCGCTAAATATACTCTCCTCTCCTACTATAGGCCTAGTACCCTTACGCTCGATAATACGTATCCGATTAAAAGTAATAGACGTAGAGATAGGCCTAAATAGGGCGGAATAAGGTAATATAGATAAACTCGAGGGCTCCTAGCCTTAGTTAAATATATTTAGGTATACCTAGCTAACTCCTCGCTTAAGGGAACTCTAATAGCCTAAAATAGGCTAACTAAGGGCGTCTAGAACTACTAACTTAAGACTTAGCTTATACTAAGGAAATAAACGGACCGTCTCGATCTAAGAAGATCCTACTAGATACTAAAAGAATCCTCGTCGACCTACTAGTCCCGAAAGAGCTTACAAAGGATTACGAACTCCCTAGATAGGTCGTTAGCGCTCGGTATCTCCTTTACTAGCTATACGAGAGCTATATAGGCCTCGCTAGTAGGTATATAACCTAGACTATACTAAAACGCCTTAACTTAACCTATATATAACTAAAGGCGAGTACTTAGGCCCTTCGTAACCTCCTACTAGTCTCTCTCTAGTTCCTTCGTCTTCTTTTATAACGAAACGTAGCTATTCCTAATACGCTTACGCTTCTTAGTTAGGATCTAGTCGAATAGGGTTAGCTAGGGCCGAAATGAGTTAAAGGGGACTAAATATAGACGTCCTAGTAGATTAGGTACAATCCGAGAAATTGGATCCGGATTTAGTTTCTTAGTAGGAACTAGACGATTAGTTTATATTATAGTATTAATTATTAGAGAAAAGTGTTATATATTATTAAAGTCTATCTCTAAAGTCTATATCTACTAAGGTACTTCTATACCTACCTAAGGTACCTACCTAGGTATATACCTACCTAGTAGTATCTATAGTAGTATCTATAATAAAATTCCCTAGCTCTCGAATATCTATAACTATATAGATACTAGATTTACTATATATATAGCCTATAGTAGGCTCGGACGCGGTTAGTACTTATAAAAGCGTTTAAAGTAGTAAGTATACCCCTCTAGGACTCTATATTACTAAGCTACCTATCGGCGCCTTTTACTATAATCTTAAGTATAGAGTATCGAACCGGCTCTAGTATCTCGTTAAATACGGTCGCAAGGTAGCTATAGAGGAGCTTAATACTAATCTTTTCCTACTTCTAGGTCTCGTATACTACCTCGATATATTAGTATATAGTATATAGGAATTACTAGAATAGCTTCTCTTTATACTTATAATACTTCGAGGCCTAATCTTTAGATAGTATATCGATCGTAGTAAGGGTAGTAGATACCGCTTTAGTATCGTTTAGTATCTTTATAAGAAGTCTCTAGAGATCTACTAGAGGTAGCTTTAGCTCTTCTTAGTTAGGCGAACCTATAGGTAGACCTAAGGTACTATAATAGCGCGTTAGGAACTCCTCCTAGAATATAGATATTTCTTCGTAGTAGTTTATAATATCTAAGAGACTTAATTAGCCTTTCGGACCTATCTTGTCTACCTAGCCTAAGATTATAGGCTTGTCTTCGTTACTCTTACTTATTATCTATTCGTCGAGTTCGCTATAGATTATAGAAGGAAGTGTAGCGAATCCTACTATAAAGGTCCTAATATAGGTACTAACTATATTATACTTCTTAGTATCTTCTTCCGACTATCTATCCTTAGTAGTTATAGAAAGGCCTACGTTCTTATTAATTATACTATAGTTATCGAGGTACTAAGCTATTATTACTATAAATATAGTAAGTTCTAATATATTAACGCCCTTCTACTAGTTATTAGGGAACTCCTAGAGTATAGCTACGATTTCTAGAGACGCGTCGCTATCGATAATACTTAGGCTTAGTAGAGCGAAGGTTTAAGGCTAAGTAGAAGGATACGTAGATAACGGAGGGTCGTTACTTCTATTACTAATACGGCGTACTCCTATCTAGATAAAGTAGTTATTATTAGATATCGTAGGTTACTTAAAGGAACTAAAGTCTACTCTTATATAGGCTTCCTCGACTACTATAAATATCTAAGCCGGCGCTACTATAGCTAGTTCCCTACTAAGATACCTAAGAAGCTATTCGGCTTATCTATTATCTTTAAAGTAACGAATATTCTACTAGGGAACGTCTAGATTACTCGCTTTATATAGGTTAGTAACTAGTATCTATCGGCGTAAGACTACTACCTTCGTTAAGAAGGGTACGGCTAAGTATATAAGATTAGATATAGTATATAGAAGTTAGAGGTCGATATATATAGCGTTTACTATAGCTAGAATAGGAGTATCGAGATACTAGTTAGCCTAAGGTATTAGGATATTAGTATTATAGTCTACGTCCTTACTTATCTATTATACAAAGAAGTTCTCGATAGGTATAGTACTATAGTATTATATAAATACGATAGCTAGCGAAGGAGAGTACCTATACGTAGTACTAGCTACGAACCTAGAGGCGACGACGTCGTCGATAGAGCTAAATCTCTCCCGCCCGCTAGCGCTACCTAGGAAGGTAGTATAAGGCGCCTAGGTAAAAGGAGTCTAGCTCTAAGGCGACTAGCTATTTAGAAAACTATCCGGACTACCTATCGAGCCTAGCGTAGCTATAACTAGTACAAGAACCAATACCGAGTCGATAGGCTAACCTTTCTAGGGAGGGAATCTACCCTAGGGACAAGGACCTAGAGTAGTAACCTAGGACTAATTGTCCCGAAGAGAAGGAAGGAATAACTAAAGAGGAGGTTTTAATAACTACTTAAAGGAGGAGGGAATATAGAGGATAAAGTACTTAGTAACCCTATAGATCTATAGCCCTTAGGGGAGTATAGCCCTAGACTTGTCCCCTAGGCCCTAGCTTCCCCCTAGGGGTACTAATTCAGTTCTAAAGGCTAGGTATCTAATACAAACTACTCCTTATACCGTATATAAGGTAGCCTATAAAGAACACCTAAGTATAGAAACTAATATAGGAAATCCGAATTCTAGTAGTATAGGTTATATAACTAGATACTAAGTAAGGGTAGGGATAGTTTATAGCTTAGTAGAGAGCTAATATAGAAGTTAACTAGAAAGTAGGAGGAATAGTAATAACCCGTATTTAAAGGGAAGGGAGGAAGGGGAGGAAAGGGATAGGGATACTACCCTATTCCCTAAACTAGATTTCCCTCCTACCTAGTTTAAAGCTACAAAGGAACGAGTTAATAAAGGATACTAAATTAGAGGATATAGACACGATCTAGTTAAGGAGATAGAGATATAGGGACCCTCTTAAAGTTTAAAGGACTAGTATAAATAAGGGTAGGGCTTAGTATCCCTAACGGTATAATAGAGCGTAGAGGTTTTTAACGCTATACAAAACCGGTAGGGGCTTTAAGGAAGCTAGGAAGGTAGAGTAAAGGGCTTTTTCCCTCCTAAAGAATACTAGAGATAGCTACTTGTCTATAGGTTAGAATAGTATAGCAATATGAAATCTATCTATCTATATAAATACGATATAGTCCTTAGTAACTAGCTAACGTAAGGTATAGATACGATTATAGAGGATTTATAGAAGATTATACTCTAAGTCGATATCGTTTAGCTAATTTAGGTACGTTACTATAGCTACCTTAGAGTATAATATAATAATAACGTATCCTACGTCTATTACTAACTCTATTAGTACTAATACTCGTCTTATTAAATCTAGTATATCCTAGAGCGAGAGGCATTTCCTAGTAATCCTTATATTATCCTCTAGTAGCTTAGTATAGATTCTATATAGGCTTTCAAAACCTACCTATCTAATATAGTAGTAGACTAGATTTATAAAGAGGTCTAGCGGTCCTTCGCCTAGGTAGTAGAATTAGGATATAGTAGAAGGCTTAGTTTCTTTATTATTAGTAGATCTATAGTTATAGCGTAATTAGCTTTCGTATATCTTAGCCTTTTTCTAAGCTTGCTCTAGGCGCTTAGCGACCTCGCTATCGGAGATATCGAAGACTACCTTACTAGACCTAGCCGCCGCTTTCCCAATAGCTTTCTTAGAAACTTTCTTAGGGGCTTTCTTAGAAGCTTCCTTAGGAGCTAGATTACTATTACGAGCTTTCTTAGGAGCTTTCTTAGAAGCTAGATTATTATTACTAGTAGACGTATATTTAGACGCTATACGAGTCTTTAGTATAGTAACTATCGATATAGCGGCTTTTAGTATAGTAGCTTTTAGAGTAGTAGCTTTTAGTATAGCCTTAGCTTTTAGTATCCTTAATACTCCTTTTTTATTATCCTTAGCCTTCTTCTTCTTTATATCGTTAACGTACCCTATCGTCTCAATATCGACTCGCTTTTATATCTCCTTACGCTTATCCTTATATAGCTTCTAAACCGGTATATCTAGAACCTCGTAGCCTTCGCTAGTCGTTAACTAAGTATAGACTTTATAGTACTATAGGAGAATATTGAAGAAAACTAATTCCTTAGCTACTAGGGCAAGTATAAGTATTATATCTATTAGTAATTATCGAGGAGTAGATAGGAATTATCCTAGCTAGTAAACGTAGTTAGAGATTATACGCTTTATATCTTCTTTAATAATACTATAGTTAGATACCTATATAATATCGTAGCTTAATTCCTAGGCTATTTAGATATAGATAGCTCTCTATCGCTTAAGTAGGTACTAAGGGATAGCTATAGTATCGGAAACGGGAATATCGCGTCTAGCGAGTTATACTATAGATATAAGGTCCTATACAATTTGTCTAGATAGGTCTAGAGCCGCTATTAGAACTTAAATACTATCCTAGAAGAGTTCGAGAAGGCTAAGGTTTAGATCGGTAGAATAGGTAAGGTATATATAATCCTTAGTTAATAAGTAGCTTAGGGTAACGTAGACGATTACTACTTCCCCTAAATCGCCTTCGTATAGCTTTACTAATAGCTTAGAGTAGGTAGGATCTCTCTTATACTTAGGTACTCGATATTTAGGTATATTAAAGAAGGAAGGTAGCGTAAATCTATATAGGATAGACTTATTAGAACTAAAAGGGCTAGTATTAACTTCGTCTACGAGCTTCTATCCCGCTATAGCCTATTCTAAGGAATAGGTATCTATACTATAATTTACGTTTATAGGGACTATATTGCCTTTCCTTATCTATTTTAGTAGGTACAATTCTCCTATACTCTTAAGTACTACTTTTAGCTACTTATCTAGAGGAACGAAGGATCTATTAGTATACTTTACTAATCTATACTTATTCTATAGATCGATAAGGGCCTTAGAGTATTTGCCTAGGTCGAAATATTATAGTACTAGTCTAATTAGATTTTAATAGAGCTAACTAGGGATAATATATATAAGATCGTTAGTATATATAGCGGTATACGTATCTATTATCTTTTCCTCTATATCCTATAATAGCTTCTAGTTAGGCTTATAGTCGAAATTATTATTATCTATAAAGTCGGTATAGTTAGGTTACTTATACTACTTATAGATATCGGGTTTACTCTTCTTATTACTCTTAATTATAAATTTAGCATACTTTTAGATACGCTTGGCTTTATCCTTCTACGTAGCTACTACTTAGGCTTTATACTTATTTTCCTCGATTAGGATTCTCTAAGGGATAGGCTTAGTCTCTTCCGCCTTAGCTTATCGCTCCTCTCTAGCTTTCTTATAGTAGACCTAATTATATATAGCCTTAGCTTTATAGGCGATTAGCTTTTACTTAGTAATCTTAAGGAGCTTACGTCTATATCGGTCGTATTCTTAGAAGAATAGGATAGTACTAGTATTATAGCCCTTTATATAGATATAGTATAGATAGGTTTAGAGACTACCTATTAAGTCGTAGGCCTAAGGTATTAGGATGTACTCTCTATAACGTATACTAAAAGCTATAAGCTACTCGTTATACTTAACGTCCTTAGGCGTATAGGGAACTAACGATATATTAGGAAGTCGGGCCTTTGCGATATCTCTAAGGATTTCCTACTCCTAGAAGATAAGGTTATTAAGCGATTTTTAGGTACTCTATACTAGATCTACTATAGTATTACTCTTAAGAGAGGAATTGCTATAATTAATATACTTAAATATATCTAAGAAGGTCGGCTTTATATCTAGATAGATAATATAGATTAAGGTATCCTTAGCTAGAAGAGGAATTCTAATAATTTCCTCGTTAGTAGACTCCTTAGTATCTATCGGAATATTCTTATTAATATACTTATCTTTCTAGTTATCTTTATTCTTATCTATACTATCGATAATCTCTTTATCGATAGACTTAGTATTTAGGACTATAGTAAGTTCTTTCTCTATAGAGGTAGAATTCGGAGCTTAGATAGGCTCTACGTTAGTAGACTTAGTATTTAGTACTATAGTGAGCTCTTTCTCTATAGACGCAATATTCGGGGCTTCGATAGATTCCTTCTTAGTAGACTAGGCTTCGGTATACTCTTTTTTAGTAGACTTAGGATCTAAGGCTATAGCTAATAGTATTAGCTAAGTTACTAGCTAGGGCTCTATATCTATTACTATAACTTAAGATATAGTAGCGATTTATATAGCCTCGGTATTAGTACGTATAGCGGTATAGGCGTACGTATCGGTAATAAGCTTAGATAGTATATTGTTATCTATCTTAGAGATAACGTAGACTAAGATAGTACTAAGTAACTTCTAGTACTAATAGTTATAGTTAGTAGTATATTATAGAGCGATAGTTAGCGTAGATATAGTAGTAGTTACTAATTATTAATATTATTATCGTAAGTATTATAAATAGAGTTAAAAGTAAGCTTTTAACCTATATATAGTCTAAGCTTCTATAGGTAGCCGGTTTAGACGTAAATGTTAGAAATAGACTCTCTCTACCTAGTTGTCTCTTAGTATTGTCTAGGCTAGCTAGCCTAATTAGGCCTAGCTTAGGGGCAATTCTCCTTTATCTTTATATTTATAGTCTTAGATAGACCTTTATCCTTTTCATCTACTACGAATTAGGTCCCTTAGTATACCTACTCTCCTCCGCCTATATAACAATGTTTAATAGGTTATAAGCCTAGGTAAGCTATTATAAGCCTATAGGCTTAAAGGCAAAGGAAAACTAGAGGGAAGTAGCTACAAGTTTAGTACTTAGTCTATAATACTTAAGAGACCGAATAGTAATAGAGAGATTCTATAGTTTAGGGCTAGATACTTTGCAAGAAAGAGCTAGTAGGCAATAGCCTAATCTATAGCTATATAATCTAGGATAGAACTAGTTTAGGAGACTAGGGTAGGAGCCTACGGCAATTTGAGACAAAGATAGGTATACAAGAGATAGATTGTGCCTCTTGTATTAGATACAAAGGAAAATGTATACCTATATAAAGATAGGGAACAACCCTTCCTATTAGAGATGTAAGACCTACGTATTGGACACTCTAATAGGCTATCTACTAAATAGATTGAAACTAGCGGAGTAACTCTCTACTAAGTAGGAGTAGCTTAACCTATAGCTATAATGTAGAAGAGGAAAGAATTTAGAAAGTAGATAGGCTATTAAGGGGAGTTCTAAGAAGAGGAATAGTTATAATAGGGGCTAGGAAGACTTTAGGGTCTTCTTAGTATACTAAACTACTATTAGCTAATAACACTTTAGAGACTAAGCTTATAAGCCTTAAGACAACTACTTAGAAGGCTAACTACCTTTTATAGGAACTAGTTAGAACTAGTTAAGGTATCCTATATAAGATTAAAGTAGGACTAGTTAATGCTAGATAGCTTATACCTAAATACTATTTTAGAGAATACTATAAGCCTCTAATACATCTTGACTAGGCTATAGGAGTTATAACCCTACTATGTTTAAGGGAGATTGCTTATAGAGCCTATAGTAGAAGGGTACCAAAGTAGTATGCTTCTTTATTTACCCTTAACTAAGCAAATAACGCACTTCTCGATAACTATCTATACCTTATATATAGATAGTAGTAGAGTGTATCTACTAAAGGATCCTAACCTAAGGAAAAAAGGCCTAAGTAGCTACTAAAACATATTTTTTATTTAAATTCTTTTCTTAGCTTAGTAAAGCTATATACTCATTTTAGGCTTAGTAAGCCTATAAATTCTTTTCTAGCTAGCTTATGTTACAATAGATAATAACAACTAAGCTAGCATACTATAAGATATAGATACTTAAGACAAAACATCTAGATTGCTAAAGAGACCTTACCCTATCCTAACTAAGGATAACTTAGAGCAATGGTTTAGAAGGATAGAAATTTTCTTAAGAGGAGAAGACTTGTTTTACACTATTCTAGAGAATAGTAACTAACCTATTACTACTAAATCCTAATACAAGACTATCTAGTAGATATCCCTATACTTAAGAGAAGATAATAAAGAGCTAGTTTTAGAGATAACCTCTATAAAAGTAGTCTAGGAAGAGCTAAAGAAGAAGTATATAGATAATAAGGCATTAGAAAGAAAGATGTTAAAGCAATACTTTAACTATCAAATAATAGATAGGACAATTAATATAGCATAGTCGTACCTACTTATATTAGGCAGAAGAATCAAGACTACTTAGCTAAAGCTAGCTATAGCTCTTGAACTAGAAGCTAGGATTTAAGTTCTTTTTTCTAGATTGCCTAACTAATAGTTATCTATTAGAGATACTATTAATAGCTAACCATTACTATTACCTAATAGTATCCTTTCAATTCTTTGAGAAAAGGAGGTAGATATACTAAAGCTACTAAATACATACTAGGCACTCGTAGTAAGGGCTATAGCCTTAAGGGACTAGAAGAACCCCTAGAGGTTTACTACTTATAAGTAGGAGAGGGGTTTATACAAACTGTATAGTTAGGATAATTATATAATAATCTACTGTCTATACCTAGAAATAGCAAGACAAATGATTTAGGTAATTGCAAATAATAAGCTTATAGACAATAAGAAGTTGTTAGTAATAGTTATATACAATAAGGAGGGCTCTAAAGAGGAAGTAGACTAATCTAACTAGACTAAGAGTTAAGGGGAGTATTAGAAATAGACTCTCTCTACCTAGTTGTCTCTTAGTGTTGTCTAGGCTAGCTAGCCTAATTAGGCCTAGCTTAGGGGCAATTCTCCTTTATCTTTGTATTTGTAGTCTTAGATAGACCTTCATCCTTTTTATCTACTACGAATTAGGTCCCTTAGTATGCCTACTCTCCTCCGCCTACGTAACAATGTTTGATAGTAAACTCTATTTCGTATTAGTAAGGTAATATAGGTAAGAAGTATAGATTAGGTCGTCTACTACGTAAGGTAACCTTAGAAGTAATAGTAGACTATAGATTAGATTATATATAGTAATAGAGAAGGAAATAACTATAAGTCTATTAGTAGTAACTCTATCTATTAAGGATTCCTATTCCTAGCTAGGTATTCCCTACTAGAGGGAAAACCTAAGAATAGTTATCTAGGTAGCGATTCTAAGTAATAAGAGGGAACTATAGAATAGTAAAAAGGTAGGATAGCGAGGTATCTAGAAGGATCTTTTAATATATATCTATTTAAGTATTTAGTAGAGTAGGAGTATCTTACTATCGTTATATATCTTTCTTACTTAAGTATAATACTATAGGGACTAAGGCTCTCGTTCTTAGTTAGTATACCTCCTCCGCTAAGACAAGTATAGGGATCTATAATAGATCTAGAGTCGAAGACCGATTCTAGGATAGATTCTACTAGATCTACTATAGATATATAGAAAGGCGAACGGACTTCGGCTACCTAAATAGGTTACTCCTATTAAGTCTTCGTCTACTCTTTAATATATCTCTATTAGACTACTCTATCCTAGCTTCCCTATTAATAGTACGCTTATATATAGAGGCTCCGGTAGTAGACGTAGAGTCTTCCGCCTCTAAATTACTTACTTCTACGTAATTTAGATAGTAATTACTTTATAGAGGCTAGCGTCTCGTTAGTTCCGGTTAGGGATACTCGTTACGTATAGAGATATCGTCTTCCTTGTTAATAATTAGAAGTAAGGTAAGCTATAGTATATAATATTAGATTACTAGCTTTATTTAGTAGATTTACTTATCTATAAACTAGGAATTCTCGAATTACTCTATTAGATAGCTATTACTATTGCGGAGCTCGTCTTCCTATACCTATTTATTTATAATTAGTTATTCGTTATACTATTTTACTAGGTATTTAATTTTGCCTCGTAAGAGTTACTTACTTAGAATATACTCTAGTATTATAGATAGCTACTTAGACTATAGGTCTATCGGCGTAGGGACCTAGGGATATATATATATAAAGGGATCTTTTATAGGGTTTAGTATAGGTTCTAGCTACGCTACCGATACGACTAGGTAAAATTCAATAGAGCTTAGGAGGTCTAATTCGTATACTAATTTCCCTACTCTCCTCTTAATCTTAAAGGACCCTATAGCCTAGTAACTATACTTAAGATAGCTCTAACTATAGATACGATATCTATAATATAGTCTAAGTATAATATAGTCTCTAGACTTAAACAAGATTCGCTAGTACTTAGAATTATAGTAGTACTTTATATCTACTATAGCGAATACTAAAGACTCCTCCGCTATATCGTAAAACTATTAGTATAATATTTCGAACTACTATAGCTAAATTTCTCTAAGACTAATAAAGGTATCGGTATTAAGATCGAATCTAAATAGTATTTAGTTTAGTAAAATTCTAGTACTTATATTCTTAATACTACTAAGATAGGATATTAAGGATAGAAGAACGTCTATCTATTAAGCGTTAGGATTTAAAGTAATAAAGTACCGAATAGCGATTTCTATAGTTTAATTTATATACTTAGACTACCTATCGGTCTATAGGTAGTATATAGTAGACGTAAGGATTAAGGCTCTAAGAAGCTTTATAACTCTAGTAAAGAATTTCGAGAGCTATTTAGAGTTATAATTATAGATAAAGACTCTAGCTATATACTAAGATCTCTCTTAAATAGCTATAAGATATTAGGCTACCTAAATCTTAGCTATCTACTAGTATTTACTAAGAAGTAGTATAATACGCTTAGACTTCTTATAGATAACTATAAGGAGGATATTAAACCCTTTATTAGTTAGAGGAAGACTAATAATCTAGTCTATTATTTATATATCTATAGGGAGCCGATACCTTAGGTCTATCGGATTAAGCTACCTATAGGGCTTATATCTAGTAGAACGATTATTGTTATAGCTAGAATACTAGTCGATATATTATTTAAGGTAGTAACGATAATAGTAGATATAAAAACTAGTATTAATATAATCGAGAGTATAGTAAAAACCTATATAGTACTAGAGATTATATACTATCTTAAATATCTTATCTATAAGACCTATAGAGATATAAAGGTAAGAGTAAAGTAACGCTAGATCGATATAATAAATAAATCTATCTTCCTAGAAGAACCGAATATCCTCTAGTAACCTTAGGTCTATTAGCTAATCTTTAGGTCTATCGAGGATATACTAAAGTTTATATAAAGGAATATCTTTAGAGGATCGTAGAGAATTAGGCTTTAGTAAATATCTTAGAACCTTCTCGCCTTAGTTAACTTAGGGTTTAATTCTATCGTTATTAGAAGTAGTATCGGAATAGTTAACTTAGGATTTAACTTTATTATTATTAGGAGTAGTATTAGGAGGCTCGTCTATCTATACTATAAGGGCCGCTATATAGCGTTTATCGCGTTTTTATTAGTATTAGTATTTCTATCTAGTCTAATAATTAGAGAGCTTCTTAGGTTAGACTTTCTATTCTTCGATATATACTTACTTAATAGACTTAAGGACTTAGAGTAATCTACGCTATAGGCAATTATCTTAGTATACTTTATATAGTCTATTCTTAAATTTATTAGATAGAGAGATTACTATTTCTATATAGAGGAAGGATATAGCTTAGAGGCTATCGAAGAAGATAGAAATCTTATTATAGACTAGGAACTTATATCTATCGCTTATACTAAAAAAACATTTACTATAATTAGACCTAAAGTAGTCGATTTCTAGCGTTAGTATACTAGGGATAACTATTATTAAATCTAGGTAACCTCTACCGATAGACCTAGTATTCCTTACTACTACTATATTACCTTTACTATAGATAGATATAAGGTATAGTACCGTTATATATATTATAGGGATCTCGTCTAGCCTACTAGTATTAATATCGTTTCTCTTTAGGAATAGAGCTTCCTTAAGTCGTAAGAGAGTATCTAGTATAATATAGTTCCTTTTTAGTCTATAGATAATCTCTAAGTTGGAAAATTAGGAGATATAGATAGTAGCTTAGATTATATAATAGTTTAAGTTAGTAGTAGAAACGGTCGTTATAATCTAGATCTTCTTCGTAATAGTAGTAATAGTACTATAGTTAGTAACTATAATAGTCTTAGATACTATATCTACTATATATAATACTCTCTTAATTATCTATATAATACCGAAAAGCTCGAGCTCTATAGACTAATATTATAACTCTAATCTAGATAGTATATAGCTCGCAAATCCTATAATCTTAAGTCTATTATATAGGAATTATTTAGACTATCTTAGGTAAGTTATACTATTAACGAAATTGGAGACTATATTATTCTTATAGATAATAGGCTTAGGCTCTTTATATTCTAGTTCTAGTTCTCCCTTAACTTAGTAATATATAATACTAATACCGAATTCCTTCGAAGTATCGACGTTAATATAGAAGATAGATATAGGATCGAAGTACTAGAGAAAACCTTAGCTAGATTAGTTCTATAGTACGTATATAGTTTCCTATATACGAATTATATTAGAGATCTAGTAGAGTATAGCTTTATATATTTATATATATTATTTTCTATCCTTAATCTATATAGTATTATTAATCTTATAAACGATTTCTTAGAGGATAATATATTAGGCATTTTTTTCTAAGGAAAACATATCTAACTCCTAGGCTAAGGCGCTAGCGCCTATAAGAATAGGAGACACGAGTATACCTTCCTAGAAACAATACTACGACGGTAGACCTAAGGAAAGGTAGAGGAAGGGAGGGATCTAGCCTCTATCCTAAAGCTAGACTAAAGGCTAACTAATACCTAAACTAGGCCCTAAAGGCCCAAAAGAATAGCCTAACTAGCTAAAAACGAGTAGAAATATCTAAAGGAACCTACAAACCCTAATAGAAGATATTTAAAAGGTACTAGATACTCCCTAGGCCCTAGATTTCCTCTTCCTCCTCTCCCTCCTCTAGCGGGCCTAGACCTAGCTACTATACTAATTAAAAGATACCGATACTATAAACATCCTCCGAACCTATCTATAGAACCTCTAAACTACTACGAAAGTACCCGAGCTAAGAATATAGGTATAGGCTACCTCCTAAGGCTAGCTAGCTATACTAAGCGTATAGAGAATTCCCCTTAAAAGTTACATAATTACAATTAGGATAGGCTATAAGGAGGAGTAAGAAAAGATAAAAGGCCTTACTAACTAAGAAATACTTTAGGGACTTAAGGACCTAGGGGTAATTACTATTAAGAAACTTAAGAGTAGTAATATATAGGTATTTATAGTATCTAAATCCGCTAAAGACAAGTTAATAAATAAACTAGGGTAGATATAGAAGACACTTCCTAGCGCTATAGTAGAGGCTCTAATATACTAGGTACTAGTCTATAGCTTTAAGGCCGTAGGATTTAACCCTAAGGACCTAAGCTATATATATAAAATCTAGGAAGAAAACGGAAGACTCTACCTAAACCTTAGGATATCCTAGGTAGCCTAGCTAAAGAGCCGAAAGGCTATAGAAGGCAAGATATACTCCTCTATTATCCTAAATACATAAAGCGTAGCTTAAGTAGGGGAAATTATATAGAAAGGCCTCGTATCCTAAGGTACTCTCCTTACTATAGAGGAATTCGATCTAAAGTAAAGACCTACATAATGCCTAAAGTATAGACAATTTAGGTACGTTACAAAGTACTATAGAGCCGAATAGGTATATAGAAAATGTATAGGACTATATAGAACGGATAAATACTAAGGAATAATAAGGAAATATAGTAACTACTAAGGTACCTATATAGTATAGTTAGTATTATATAAGGTAAAACAAGTAGCTATTACGAAAGCAAGGGCGTTTAGGGACTAAGTAACAAAGAGCTAGAACTACCTAACCTACCTAAAAGACCTAAGGGACCTAGAAGGATAGATAACTATTAGGTCTAAGAGAAAAGTTAGAAGTATAAGCCTAGATCTAGATATAGACGAGAAGTTAAGAAGACTACTAGGGAGACTAATAGGTACAAATTCTATTACCCTAGTAGATAGATTATAGAATACTAAGATCTTATCGCTATTCCCCCTAGCTATAGGCTAAGAAGGGTAACTAAGCTAAAGCTAGAGCTAGGAAGCGATAGAAGATATATAGGTATACTAGAATGCCTAAGATAAATAGTAGCTAGGGGTAGCTTACTATCCTATAGTATAATACTAACTATAGTATAGACAAGATCCAAATCCTATTCCTCTAATAGCTAGATCCGAAAGAGTACTAGATAATAGTAATCTAGGAACTATAGATTAGCCCTAGTAATAGAAACATAGTAGTATACCTAGGGTACTATACTATACTCCTAGGAGTAGTATACCTAAGGGTTACTATATACGTATCTAAGGAAATTAGTATACAAATATAGAATACAAAAGAATACTCGGGAGATATAATCTTAGTTAGACTCCTTATGGGAGGAAGATAGGTTAATATCCTAAACTACTATAACCTATCTAGCCCTACTAGAGACTATGCCCTAGGTACCCTCCTACTAATAGAGGATGTAACCTAGGGAAAAGAGGAAGAAGAGATTATCTTACTAGGGAACTTTAACCTATACTACCCTAGGTAGAGAGGTAACAATACCTAGAACTAATATTAGGTAGTAGACTACCTTATTACTATTATAGAAAAGGCTAACCTTAACCTACTACTAGAGCCGGGTACGATGATATAGGAGACTCCTAGGAGCTACTAGACCCTAGACCTAGTATTCGGGACTATAGGAATCTAATAAGATATATAGGAATATAGAATAAGGATAGACTTAGAAATAGGATTAGACTATCTATCGATCTAAACTACAATCCTATAGGCCTAGACTAGTACTAGAACCTAGATATAAAGACTATAATGGAAAAAGGTAGACTAGGACAAAATTAGGGCTAGGGTAAAGAAGGAGATATAAGAAATCTCGACTAGAATAATAGATATACTACAATAGCTCGATGCGATAGCCTAGGAGGTCTAAGAGATACTTACTAAGATAATCTAAGAGGACATCCTAAAGGCTAAACTATCTAAGTATACTAAAATAACCTAGTTAAAGGAGTATAGTAAAGTAGTAAAAAAGATAAGATACCTAAAGAGGGAATAGAGCTAAGATAGAATAGAAGGGAACCTAGTAGTATACCTAATAGCCTTATAGGCTAAGGGTAAGTAGATTAGGAAAGATAGAAACCTAGGCTAGAGAGACATAGTTAAAGAAATTACTAAGGACCTAAATAGGATCTAGAAGCTAGCTAGGTAGGCTAGGGAAGGGATAGGACAAAGGTATTCCCTTCTATAGTTCCTAGAGCTTAAGGATAAGGATAGTATAATATAAATAGAGAACTAAGGGAAAGTAGAAGTATTAGCCTAATACTTCTTTCTAGAGCTAAGGGAAGCTAACCTAGAAGACATACAAAATGTATCCTACCTAAGCCTATTCTAGATAGAGGAAGAAGTTAGAATAGGAGAACTCTAGAAAGTACTTAATAGGCTTCCTAAGGGTAAAGCCCTAGGATCTAACTAGATTATGAACCTAATACTTAATGAATATAGATAGGAACTTAGACCTATACTATATAAGCTCTTTACAGTATATCTATAATAAGGATACTACCCTAAACTATTTAAATACTCTATAATAGTAGTCCTAAAGAAACTATAGAAGCCGGACTATACTAAACTAGGAGTATATAGACCTATAGTACTACTAAACACCCTAGTAAAGATCCTAGAGGCTATCGTTATAGAGAGAATAAGTAAAGAAGTAGAGGTAAGAGACATCCTTCTATAATCCTAAATAGGAGCTAGACTAGGAAGATCTACTATATTAGCCCTTAAGCTAATAGTAGAGTAGGTCTAGATAGTCTAGAAAATAGACCTAACAATAGTAGTATTAATACTATACTTAGACATATCGGGAGTATTCGATAATATATTATACTAAAGACTAATATACAATATTAGGATAAAAGTATACCTATAGTATATTATACAATTTATCTAGTTATTCCTTTAGGATAGGACTATATACCTTAGACTTAGAGAATACATAGATTAGGCAAGACCCTAAACGACTAGAATACTACAAGGATTAATCCTCTTACTAATCCTATTCCTATTCTTTATATCTATACTCCTCCCTAACCTCGAGGATAAGGGAACTATAGTAATAGGATTTGTAGACGACTCTAATATCCTAGTATATAGGAAAACTATAGAAGGGAACTATAGAAAGCTAGAGATAGTATACGACAAATATATATAATAGGTAGTAAAGTATAGGGCTACTTTTATACTATAGAAGTACTAACTAATCCACTTTACTAGGAGTAGAACAAGATATAACCTATAGGCTATAGTTAATATAATAGGGTTTAAGGATAGACCTACTCTATCTCTTAGATTACTAGGAGTTTAGGTAGACTCGAAACTATAGTAGGGCCTATATATTAAGAAAGTAGTAGAGAAAGGCATATCCTAGATACTTTTACTCTAAAGGTTATATAAATCTATATAGGGAATATTATTCTAGAAGGCAAAATACCTATATACTACGGTAGTAAGGCCTACTATAACATATAGAGCCAAAGTCTAGATAATACTAGAAGGACTACCTACATATAGAAAAGGGGCTACCCTAGGGCTAGAAAAGGTCTAAAACTAGATACTAAGGCATATTATAGGAGTATATAAGAGTATAGTAGAGAGGGTTCTCTAAAGGGAAGTATAGATCCTACCTATCTCTCTATATATACAAGAGGTAGCAAGATAATAGTTAGTTAAGATAAAGGACAAACCAGCTACTAAGTATACCTAGGAGAGGTATAAGAAGGTCTAGGGGAAATGTAGGAGGAATAGGAGTATAGCCTAAGTATAAGACCTAAAGATAAGGTAGAGCTAGCTAGTAGAATAGGTTAATAGATAGACTAGGGAATATATCTAATAGGGAGGAATAATACCTAAGCATTAGTAGATATACTAGAGATAGAACATATAATAGGAAAGCTAAGTTAGGAAGAGGCAGGTATCCTAATAGGGCTAACAACTCCCTATAGCCTAGTAGAAAGGGCTAAAAGGTAGGGAAATATACTAAGGATAGATAAGGAAGTAAAGTACAATAGTAACCCTAATTAGGACTAAATATATTAGCCTAAACGTATACTTAACAAGGAGGAGGATTCTAGGTAGGACACTAGAGTACATATATAGATATAGGGCCTAAATACCTAAGTACGTTATACTCTTCTATCTAGAGAGGAAAAGGATAAGGAACTAACTTATCTAGAGGGTAGGATTATCGTAGTAGGAGCTTACCTAGACCAAGAGAGGCCTAAACGAAGTAACTAGGTAGATAATTAAGGAGGGCCTCCTAGAATAGTTCTCCCTTATAAAGGAGGAGCTAGAAAAGGAGGAGGGAGAAGGGAGGAAGTAAATAGGAGCCTAGTAAGAGGAAGGAGCGATAGAGATCCTCTCTATATCCTATAGCCTAAACGGATAATAAGGGTAGGGATAGAATCCTATAAAATAGGAAGGAGATAAAGGGTTTTATACTAGAGGCTATAGGCTAAGGGCTTTTACCTCTAAGAATAAATAGGTATAGCTACTTATCTAGTAGTTAGAATAGTATAGTAATATAAGAATTTACTACTATATAGCGTTATTCTTCTTAACTATAATTACCTTAGCCTCTTAAAAGGGAAGAATAATCTTACTAAAGTATAGAATAGTAGATCTAAGGTATCTGACTAAGCTAAGGTACTATTTAAGCTATTTAGTATTCTCCGGCCTCTAGAGCTCTCTTAATATAGCTAATTAGTCTACTTAAGTTACGAAACCTTTACTATTAATAACTCTACCTAGGATATTAATAGAGATAAACTCTATAAAGGCCTTACTAAGCTCGAGACTAAACTATATATAGTCTAACTTCTTAAATACTCGTAGAAGAAGATTATAGTAGGACTCTAGATCTATCGAGCTAAGTACGATATTATCGATATAGCTACTTATACTATCTCTAAACTTATAGAGTATATAGTCGAGGATTCTTTATATATATTAAACGCTATTATAATATCCTATAGTAGCGACTTTAAGATACTCCTATTCCTAAGTAGTATTAACTATAAACTTCTATTAGTCCTTAACTATAACTACGAATTAGTAGAATATAGATCTTATATCTATTATAGTAATATACTTATAGTCTCTTAGTTTAGCGATAATATTATCTTATAATAGTAGAGGATAGGTATCCTTCTACGAGATACTATTTAATCCTCTAATATCGATTATAATATAAGGCTTATAGTAGGCTTTCCTATTCTAGTAGAATAAGGTTCTCTAAACTATAAATACTAGCTAAGATAGTAGCGAGGACTTTCTACTATAGACTATCTTATCTTAGTTATATAGCTTATTAAACTACTTATTAACTTTAGTATTATTAGTATCTAATATTCGATAAACCTTACTACTAAACTTTTTATTCTTCTAACTAGACTTAAGTAGAAGCTTAAGCTAGTCCTCCTTAGGGAGGTTAATAGTTATATTTCTATTCCTCTAGAGATTAGGGACCTAGTCTATAATAGACTTAAATTTAAGGACTATAGACGAGTTAGGATTATCTATACAAATTGTTACTTCTATAGAGGTTTTAATACTAGGAGCACTAATATCGATAGTAATCTTAGAGCTTTCTAGCTATAGCTCTAGGTCTATTAGGTCTTCTATAGGATCGTTATTAGTCGGAAAAGCTTTAGTAGCCTCTATCTAGATCTACCTAAGTATTAGGATATCTACTAATAGATAGGATATATACTTCAATTCTCTAAATATTACTTCCTCCTTCTATAGATATACTATTAGAGGAATCTTACTTAGCTTAGCTTCTATAGATATAGGGTTTATATTAAACTTATCGATCTAATATACCTTATCGATCTAGAGCTACTATATATCTCCTAACTATTAGTTATAAGAAATAGTAAGCTATTAACTATTACTAAGATTATATACTTATATTACTAGTATCTCTACGTTAGCGATATATCTATATATTATAGCCTAGCTATATAGTCGGACGATATACTACATATTATATATCCCTTTTTAAAAAAAGAGAAAAAGATGGTAGCGAACAATCAGAGACGAAGGGAAAACAATTAGGAAGGGAGGGAGGACGAATGGAAAGCACTGTGTACTAGGGCAGAGGAGGTACTAAAGGTAGAAGATAGGAAAACCCCCGAGAGGGCATATAAGATAATAATCTTAGAGCTCCTTAGAGGACTAAAAGCAATCTACAACTAGGCAAGCTATATGATTACGAAGGTAGCTAATATAGCCGTAGTAAAGATTACAAAGAAACAACAAGAGACAAGCCTAAACCACCGCACCTAGGTAGTAGTAGCTAGTTAGGAGGCGCTAAAACCCCCGAGGATAGTAGTCAAAGTCCACATTACGGACCTATAGGAGTAAAAGGAAATCTAAGGACTCTTAGGGAAAGAGATTATAGAAAGAATCGTAGTTAAGGAGGTTATTAGGGCTAGGAACGAAGGGAAGGGGGTAATTAAGCTGTTTATAGCCTAGGAGTAGGACAAAAAGAAACTAGAAACACAAAAAGAATAGACAACCAAGATAGGGAAAACTGCAAAGGTCTCCTAATAGCAGTTCATAATTATAGCCTATAGCATAACAAGGAGCTTTAAGGAAGAGCAGGATATCGGAAACCTATAGAGACAAAACTAAGCTATATGCCTAGGCCTAAAGATTACAAAGGTAGCATAGATTAAAAGGAAAATCGAAGAGACTAAGAAGCAGTCTTCCCTAATTATCTAAGTAGGGAGTGTAGAGCAAGCTAACATAGTACTAGACTAAGGGCTATTCTAGGACTTTAAAAGATTAGAAACAGAGGTACATAGAAGCAACTATAGGATAATGCAGTGCTTTAAATGTTAGCACTATAGACACTTAGTAGCCAAGTACACAAAGATAACCAATACCTACTCCTATTGTATAGGGGACTACTAGGTTAAAGAATGCAAAGCACATAAAGGGGAAGCAAGATACGTATACTATACTAAAAGACATCCCTCTTAGGCAAAGGAATGCCTAGTAAGAATACAGGCAGCTAGGAAGGCAAAGGAAGCTAGAGTCAATACACTAACAAGATACGCAATAAGCTAGGGCAACTAGGCGTAGAGGCAACCTAGCTAGGTACTACAAAAGAGGTCAAGACAAGATAATGGGTTCACATTTAGGGCCTTACTAGTACTAGAGAGCTACTAGTAACTAGGGAGACTAAGATACCTTAACATCGTAGGAAAGGAAGCAGGGTAGAAGAAACTTAGTCAAATACTAGTTCAAAGTAAGGAAAGGCTAAAGGAAAACCTATAGGAAAACGATATAGATGAAACTTAATAAACAGTGCAATAGTACTAAACATTATATAGTACAATGTTAATAAGAGCAAAGATAAGGTATAGAGGAGCTTCCTTTAAGTACTAAACCTAAAAGAACATTACATTATTGCAATCTAGGAGCCCTAGCTCAACCTATATACAAAGAGACTAGTAACTATTAAAGACCCAAGATACTACCTAATTATCCACAACTAGGGAGCCCTAAGGATATGTATCTACATTAGCAAGGAGATAGCTATAGAAACCTAGTAGGCCATACTACAAGAGGATAGGGACCTAACATTAGTTTAAGTAGAAACATCCTAAGGTATACTCCAAGTCTACTACATATACAACCTACTACTAGACTCAAGGAGCAGTACCTAACTGAAAACCCTAGAAAGAATACCTAGAGTTATCTAGGGGAACACCTACTAAGTCCTACTTAGAGATTTCAACCTCTACTACCCCCTCTAGGGCTTAGACTTTACCCTAGCTTATTACTTCCTAGTAGGAAGGCTAATCGACATGTTAGAGAGGGAAGGAATGGAAATTATTACCCTAAAGGGATTAGTTACCTAGGAGGCAAGAGGAAGCAGTAGTATACTAGACCTATGCTTTGCATTACATTAGATTAGGAATAGGATCATAAGATACAGGATTAATTAGGAACTAGAAGAATCATTAGACTACTTCCTAGTATAGGTTGAGCTAAATGTCTAGGCTAACTAGGAATAGGAACTAAAGGAAAAGCTTAACTAGAAGGGGGCTTAATAGGATAGGATTAGGGAGGAACTAGAAATGGACCTAAAACTAGAAGAACTCTTAACAAAGTACCTACTAAAGCTAGAGGACATCGACAAGGTAGTAGAAGAACTAACAGGAATCCTAAGATAGGTAGCTAAAAAGTATACCTTAGTAAAGAGACATTTACTATACTAGTAACTATACTAGACTAGCGAGTATATAAGGAAAGTTAAAGCAGTAAGGAAGGCTAAGAGGTAGTAGACACAAACCTACACCTAGGAAGTATGGGACAACTATAATAAGGCCTACTAGGAAAAGAAGATCTAGATTAAGAAAGACAAGATACAAGAATAGAGATCTATAATAGGAATAATTATAAAGAAACTAGAGGAGATGTAGAGGATAGCTAAATAGGCAAGGAAACCTAAATAGGAAAAGGACATACTGCTACAATTCCCGGACATTAAGGACTAA
>LFZO01000372.1:0-38626 GCA_001578225.1 Pseudocercospora musae | reverse complement strand
GAGAAGTTTAAGAAGTCCTTCTTACGCGAGTACCGCAAGAACGATAGCCGTAGGGTTAAAGGTAGTCGCCCGTAGCTTGAGATCCTATATGCCTAACCGCGTATAGAAGACGATAACCTAAAGGAGTACATTCGGGAGTTCGTTAAGGCTACGGATACTATTCTAAAGGAAGACCTCGAAAACTCTTAGCGGACCCGACTACTCCTAAAAGGCCTTCTAGGGCCTATGTCTTAGCGTATCTTTCGGAGATGTAAGCTTACTAATAACGACCCGGATAGCTTCCGCAACTTTAAGAAGATCTTAGAGTATATCAAGTAGGACATTAATAGCTCTACTAATTATAGGAAGTTTATTGTTAGTAAGGAAAAGAGGGATGTCGATTTAGTCCGCCTTGCTTCTAAGCCTACTATTCCTACTCTAAGGTTCTTGCCTAAGTCTCAATCGGTACTACTATAGGTTATTAAGATAGTAACTATCGCTCTACCTACGTAGGAGGACGAGTAGTTTAACTAGTTCATCGACAAGTTTCGCGCCCTTAGTATTAACAAGCTAAAGATATTAGTTACCGCTACTAATAAGCTCGGTACGACTTAGAAAGTTTTGGATACTATTAGTAACACTAACGACATTCATCTAGACGCGCCTATAGTAGACGTTTTCGCTACCTAAAGGAGTATAAGAAAGATCTACCCTAACCTAGATAGTAAGTACTAGATATACGGTAGTGTTAATTATATATAGAGCGACTATCTAGTATAGAAGGAGCTTATAGACCGAGGCTACATAAACAAGCAGAACGGTAAGACGTACTATAGCAAAACTAGCGAGTAGATACCGTACTAATAGGACCTTCGTACTCTAAAGCTAGCTATTATTCTACTACTACTAGAAGCTAGGTATAGGCCTATCTATTAGGAGGTTCTAGGTAATAGTACCTTCGTAGCAATTGTAGAGCGAGAAGGTAAGAGAGTTCGAAAGCTTCTAGACGACGAGCGTACTAAAGATAGGTCTATTCCCGCTATAGCGGTTAAGGTAGCTACGATAACTTAGAACGACTAGATTATTATAGACATGTATAGCCTTCAAACAGACGAGAGTAGCGACGACATTGACGAGGTTACTACGATGCCCGCTATAACAAGATCGTAGGCTAAGAACCTATCGAGACCTAGCGCCGCTCCTACTAGTATACCAAGCCGCAAGGCGGTAGACAAGGTAAAGGAGAAACGAGAGATAGTTACCAAGACTAAGAATCTTATTACTACTTAGTAGAAGGCCTAATAGTAGGTTAGCGTACCTCCTATCGCGTCGTCTAGTACCGTGCCCGCTACTAACTCTTCTACTACCCTAGAGCGTAAGGTCGCCAAAACCTAGGAAGTCGAGATAACTAATAATACTAACAATACTAACGGATCGTATCCTAGACCTACTAACCCTCCGGTTTATAACAAGAAAAGAGACACGGACCCGAAGTCGTTTCGTTTCGACAATTATATTAAGAAGTATAGGGTAGGAGATACGACTAGGATATAGAATATCTTCTAGACTTCTTAGTTCCTTAATCTCTAGTCTAGCGTCTCTATAGATAATCTATTAGCCTATAGGGTCCTTACTAACCTCTTCTAGAAGCGAGTGCCTAACGATCTAGACTTTATACGTAATCTCGTAGCGTTCTAGAAGGATAAGGGTAAGGTAACGTATATCGATGTTCGATCGTTAGAACATCTACTATACTTTGAAGAACTTCCTACGCCTACTATCGAGGACGTTTCTAACGCTAATGACGTGCCTAGCTTAGTTAGTGCCTATATGGTTTAGTTTACGAGCGCTACGATAGGACGCGCTCCCTCTTCCGACGTTAAGGAACTATATAGTAGACTAGCCGACGTTGACTTGTCCGTAGTTACTCGAGAGTTCGCTATTGTTCCGAGTATCTACATCGACGTTAAGATTAGGAACCGCGGCTTACTAGTACGAGCTATAATTAATAACGGATCGGAGTCTCTTATTATGCCTTTAGTCTTGGCCTAGTAGCTTCGCTTACTAATTAATAAGGAGGTTGTATTAGGGATAAGAGGCGTTAATAGTACCGTTCCTTTCGTAGGCGCCTACTATAACGTTTTGGTAGATACCTTTAGGGTAGTATTCGTATTCACATTCTAGATAGCGGCTAACCCGGAAACCCCTATTCTACTTAGACGACCCTAGTCTCGTATAGTACGCGGTATCTAGTAGAACTATAATAATGGATCGTAGGAAGGGACCATTGCCGATTAGAAAGGGAATAAAATTGTATTTATAGGCTATATTAGTAATTAAGGCTACAAATCCTATAAGGAGATTGTCGCTACTACCTAGACGCGTTAGTAACGCATTGCCGGCGTTAATCGTAAGGGAAAAGCACTAGCGCTACTATAGGACCGACAGTTTACGCCCTATATACCTATAGTCTAAACTAATCGAACTCGTTCCGGTTAGAGGGGAAGGGATTTTAAGTAGATTAGCTTCCTATTCGTTAACCGCTTCCTACCCGTTAACCGCCTTATGACCTACCGAACGAACTACGGAATAGTACTAACAAGTCTAAAAATAGTAGCTTAGAAGATAACGACTTAGAAATCGAGGTCTTTTAGACTATATACTAAGACTCGGAAGCTTCCTATAGCTAATCGGAAGTACCCGCTAATAACCCCCCTAGGGGTTATTATAGTAACGTGTTTAGCGGTATACTAGGGAAGGATTACGAGCTATATATCGAGCGCCTCGACGAAGGGAGCGATGCTTCGGAGGAGATGTATTCCCTATTCTACTATACTAACCTTCGACGCGAGCGAAAAAGGGAGCGGTCGCCTCTACCTACTTAGTCGGTAGTAGATGTGTTTACACTATACAAACGGGTTACTAACAAGGTCAAACCGGTTAAAGGTAGTATATATATAACTAATGGATCTAGTCCTAGTAGTAATCCTAACTAGAGACAAGACTATCTAGACCGGGAGGCGACTCTTCTACTAGGAATAGGACCCTATAACTAGAAGTATATTACAAAGAAGTTCTCTACGATTGAGAGGGGATCAAGACTTACTCCTAAACGTCTTGCTAATATTCGTACTAGTTTGGCGCTTACGCCGATAGAAAGGCACCTCCTAGAGGAACTTCTATATAATAGAGAGGCGGTATTAGTATACGAGTCACGACTTTATATATCTCGGCCGTATTAATCCCGAGATCGTTCCGCTATAGAAGATTAGGACTATTCCGCATAAGCCGTAGGAATACCCGTCCTATAGGATTAATCCGAGCCTACGCCCGATTATAGAAGATATAGTTCGTAAGCGTATACGAGTAGGTACTCTTAAACCTTCGCATACGTCGTACCGCAACCCGTACTTTCTAGTTAGCAAGAAGCAGGTCCCTAGAAAGGACAAGGAGTATCGACTAATCAATATAGCTATGAAGTTCAATACTATAACGATTAGGGACGCTAATCTACTACCGGATACGGATAGTTTCTCGGAAGCCTTCGGGAACTATATCGTCGCCTTATTAATAGACATCTTTTTAGGGTATAACTAAATTCTACTAGATGAAGGTAGTAGGGATATTACAAGCTTCGATATACTACTTAGCCTCTTGCGATAGACGACTCTTCCGTAGGGAGCGACTAACTCCGTTACCTAGTTCGTTTAGGCAATTACTTAGGTACTATATTCCTATATCTCGTATGTTGCTATACCGTTTCTAGACGACATAGGCGTTAAAGGGCCTAAGACGAGATATAGGAATAAGGAAGTAGAGCTTAGTATCCGACGCTTTATTTAGGAGTATATTAAGAACCTAGACCGAGTACTATACGACTTAGAACGAGCGTACCTTACGATCTATAGCTCTAAGCTTTAGCTCCTTTGTTAGAAGGTTAACATTGTTAGCTATATTACTAATACGAACGGTAGGCATCCGGATACTACTTATATAAGGAAGATAGCGGACTAGCCGACTCCGACCTATTAGAAGGAAGTTCGGATCTAGATTAGGGTAGTAACCTACTTTAGGATCTAGGTCGAAGATTTCTCGATTATCTACAAGCTACTCTTTGCCCTCCTCCGGAAGGACGCCGAGTTCCGGTAGGACTAGGAGTACTAGGAAGCTAAGGAACGTATTACGTAGGCATTGATTACGGCCCTAGCTCTTGCGTCTATCGACTATACGGAAGGAGTAGGAACTATCGTAGTCGCTATCGATTCTAGCGGTAACGGCTATAGCGAGGTACTAATGTAGTGCGATAGGGATGAGTCTTCTATACGTTATCCAGTACGATACGAGTCTAGGCTATAGAATCCTACCGAGGCGCGATACGATACTAGTAAGCGCGAGTGTCTCGGAGTCTATAAAGCACTAAAGAAGTTTCGTCCTTAGCTATTCGGTGTCTACTTTTAGCTTAAGGTAGATGCGAATACCTTAGTCTACTAGCTTAATCGAGTAGCTTCTAATTTGCCTAACTTAGTAATAGCTAGATAGGTTACGTAGATCTACCTCTTTAACTTTAATATAGTTCATGTTCCTAGGAAACGATACTCTATAGCGGACGCCTTATCTCGTAAGCCTATTATAGATAACGACATCGTAGAGATGTAGGAAGAAGAGGACGTAGATGTAGTAATTGACCGAACGTTCTTCTCGTCCTTTTACGTTAATACCTATCCGGTTATCGAGGAAGGTACTACTACCGCCGACGTAGACGACGAAGAAGGGGCTAAGGAAATAGAGCGTGCCGATATCCTAGATAGAGAATACTCGGATGATTCCTACTATATCGCCTACTTCCTTACGTATAGTAGAAAAGCTCTAGGGGTTTCTAGGAGTTAGTATCGGCGTATTATTAGGCAAGTACGTCGGTTTATAGTTAAGGATAGGCATCTATAGCGGTAGTCTATAGTTAATATACCGCTTTAGAGGGTTATTAATAATGCTAAGGCTAGATAGGAGATCTTGTATACCCTTTACGAAGAGACCGGGCACCGAGCTACGGAAGGAACCTTTAACCTTCTAAGGAGGCGGTATTAGTAGGATAGAGTCTAGGCTAACGTCTCTAGGTACTACAAGAGTTGTCCTAAGTATGCTTTTCGCAATAGTTACCGCCGGGCTAGTAAGCTTCGGGTACTAGCTTAGTAGTCGGTCGGGGAACGCTAGTATATAGATACTATTTATATTAATAATAATAATAGTATACTAGTAGCTCGGGAGGCGCTATCTCGATAGCTAGAGGCATAGTATTTCTATTTCTCCTCGAAGAAGATTACTATAGTATATATAGCTAAGTTCCTATAGAAGGAGATCTTTTGTAGATAGGGTACCCCTACTAAGATAGTACTTAATAATACTCCGACTAACTTCGCTAAGGAAGTCTAGGCCCTAATTATTAGCTATAGAGCTAAGACAATTAAGATATCGCTATACTACCTAGAGTCGAACGCGACGGTCGAAGTAGGGTACAAGGCCCTTCTTAATACTATTACTAAGCTTACAAATGGAGGGGATAGGCGGATGCCTATTACTAACTATATATCCGCTATCCTATAGGCTAATCGCATAACCGCTATTCGGACAACCGGTCTTACGCCTATAGAAGTTATAATTAGGTACGAGGTAGTCCTACCTATCGAGCTTACGTATCGTACCTACGGCGTATTTGATTAGGGTTCTATTAGGGACCGTTCCGACCTACTATACCTACGTACTAAGGCTCTCGAGGAGATGACTACTACTATCGAAGAAGGCCTCGCTCGCTAGAGGCGCCTTTAGGAAGAGACAAAGTAGTACTTCGACGATACTTAGGGCGTTAACTACGCTCCCTTTAAGGAAGGGGATCTTGTACTTATCTTCCGGTCGGAATTGAAAACGAGCTTTTCGTATAAGCTTACTTTCCGCTAAAAGGGACCGTATCGAGTTTAGGAAGTGCTCCATAATAGCGTAGCCTACCGACTTTAGGAGTTAGATAGCTCTACGCTTAAGTATACGTAGCCGTAGGCAAACCTAAAGAAGTTGGACTTTATAAGGGAACCTACTATGCCTCCTTAGACCGATAAGGAAGTCTTAGCGGATACGGAAAGTGTCGCTAGAGACCTTGATTCCTTCCGTAAAGATCTAAATGCCGTACTAAATACTAAGCTACTAGAAGGGTTTGCGTATCCGTAGATAAGGCTTAGTAAGCTATTAGCAATAACTCAAGAAGAAAGGGACAGGTATGTATAGGTTAGTTTTGTTTAACTTAGCTTCGCGTACGACTAACCGGAGCCGGAAGCTAAGACTAACACTAGTACTAAGCTAGACTAGATATAGGAGCTTGACTATGACTCTAACGATAAGGGTAATGACTAGTTTACTAAGGAAGATCCTAAGGTCCTAGAAGTACTAACTAGTAGGAGAGATATATAACCGGATATTTAGAGTATCCTCGAAGGAGGTTATTATTTCTAATTATTCTATTTATAATACTATTGCGCTACTACGTGTATTTCCTTTGTTCGTGCGTTGCGTTTAGAGTTAGTAGACCTTTAGGGTTTACTTTAGGATTCCGACTTGTAATAACCCCTAGGGGGGTAATTAGTAGGAAGCTTTCGGTTACTAAGCTATTCCCTTATCGAGGTTCTACGATATATCGGCTCTACGCGCGTATCTAGTAGCTAAGCGAGACATATAGAAAGGGAGGCGCTTGCGGAAGCCTTACTAGCTAGAGATCCGATCGCTTATTAAGGACCGATACTAGCGTTCAAGGATAGCTACGCTAGTCGGGTTCCTACCTTCCTATCCATGAGCGATAGGAAGCGAGGGACGTCTAATAGAACCGGGTTACGAGTAGCCTTTATAATAGGAGTATGGACTACTTTTATATAGGGAGCTATTAGGTAATCGGTAGATCGGGAGGCAATCTCGCGATCTAATAAACCCTAGGGGGGTAATTGGCGAAAGCGTATTAGGACGCTCCCTAGAAAGCCGGATTGTAAGGCGACAAATAGTAATCTACTAACTTAGTTTACTATTAGACGGGTAGGTAGTAGAGACGCTACTATGACTAGGAATATATATAAAGCGTCGAGAAAGTAAAACTTCACTTCCTAAGGTTTCGGGATAGGCCGCCTACGTGCCCGTATACGCACGACTATTTAAGCATGAATTTGCTCGAATCTCTAAGCAATTACCTATATACATACGCCTATAGTTACAAGCAAACAACTACCTATAGTCTTTGTTCTAAAGCCTTATTAATAGGCGCCTATACCTACTCATCTATTCTTCCCTCTCCTAACTAACCTACCTTCCGATATAGCTAAGGAATAGGACCTCGTCCCCGCCGACCTAGTACTACCCGCCTCCTCTTCGACCGCCTATTAGTTTAGTTAACCTACTACTATTGTTTAGCTAGGCTAGAGCGCTACTTCGCTTAGAATCTTTATAGTCCTAGAAAATAGCGAGCTTGCTTAGGTTACTAATCTTACTAACGCGTTTAATATTGTAATAGGCATTGCTAACTACTAGGCGAAGATCGAGGCGACTCGGTAGCTACTTGCTATCCTCGATAGGGCTAGCGAGAGCCTATTAGTAACTATTGCTATAGGCATAATAGGTCTCCGCCGCGAGCTCGGTAGGACTATCGACTTTAAGAACCTAGTTCTCGAGGGCAAAGAGCTCTCTAAGGCCTACCTATCGCTTGCTATCGTTAAGGAATAGGGTATTAATATCCGCTATTGGCTTAACTATCTAACTATAACCCTTGAGTACTAGGGTAGTCCGATAGCGCTCCTATAGAGTTTAGTCGACTTCGCCTACAATAGCGTAGAGCGAGCTAAGAATGTTGCTACCTTTGTTAACAAGAACAAGACCCGTCGACAAGGTACTAAGATCGTTAGCAAAACGATAGTCTATCGTGTACTATATACTCCCAAGAAGATAGGTCGGTAGAACCTAAGCCTTACCTTTACTAATAGCGACTTCGACTCGAAGTACTACAAGAAGTATAAGAAGGAAATCGCTACTATTAACCTAGAGAGCTAGGAGGTAGTATAACTATTAGCTAACAAGGGGTACTATATTAGTAGCTCGGAGTTTATTATAGAGGGACTAGCTCGTATAGCGCTATTCATTACTCCGTCTTAGCGCTAGGCAATCCGTTACTAGACCGAAGTATAGAAGGTAGTAGACGAGGTAGCTACCCGAGAGCTTGCCACGTAAGAGAACGCTAGGCCGCGCTATACTACCGCTTAGCAAACCTGCCTATAGCAAGAACACGCTATCAAGATTATAGAGCTTCGTTAGTAGGAGGAAGAACATAGGCAAGAAGCGCTACGGCTCGAGGCTACGGTAGCTAAGGAGGATACTAAGTCTACTAGTAGCGATGTTAGAGGCGAAGAGATAGATTTCGAGGTAGATATTAAGGATATCTATACGGATTGTATAGGTAGCTAGTTCGGTCGGTTTATAGCCGAGCTAGACACTATAAGTATTAAGGGCAAAGACGTTAGTTCCTTTACTATAGTTTATGACCTAGCTCGGCAATTTAAGGACCTATATAATCCTAACGAACCGGAGGATATCTACGCAAAGTACCTAAAGGTCTATACTAAGTTCTATAGGCTCCGCCTAATTAACGTAAAGGATAACCTTACTAATCGGCTCTTTCTACTTAGTAAGAACGGCGATACGGAGGAAGAGTTTAAGGCCTTTCGTAACTCTACTAAGGCTTACTACTTCGCTAGCACTACCGTTACTATAGTACTAGTAGTACGTCTCGGCTTATACGCCTTTACGCCGGTCTAGTCTATCGTGCCGGTTATGCTAGATCGGTTTCTATAGGTAGTCGCTCGAGCCTTTAGGCAAGCGGGAATTACGGTAGTAATAGCTAAGTAGGGTAGTACGGCAGTTATCGACGTCTTTGATTAGGCTAAGAACCTAAAGGGGAAGACTAGTAGTCTAATGTAGGAGATAGTCGCGGAGTTTGCGATATATTACTAGTATCTTCGTAGCTATCCGCCGGAGAAGTAGATAGGCATTAATCCCCTATAGATCCATAGTATTAGTAACTAGTTAGTCCGATAGAACCTGCCGCTATAGCTCCTTATAGTCGCCCTTCGACCTAATTACGTATACGAGATTATATCTATACTAAAGCCTACTAAGTTCTATTACGAATCCGATATACCTAAGAAGAGTAACTTGCCTCTAGCGGAGACAATACGCTTGAATAGCAATATTCTAGAACTAGTCGAAGGCATTAGCGTTAATAGAATCCGTATGTTAGTATCCTTCGAAGCGGAGGATAAGCTCGCCTACTCTTAAGGCGTCGATTACATATACGATCTAGAGGTTTTCGCTATATAGGTATAGAAGCTTAAGGCTCGTAGTCTTGTACTACCGAGTAGCTAAGTAGGAGAGCTAACCGAGAAGTACCTTACGCCTAAGGATTTGAAGGCTACAAGCGACTAAGCTAATAGTAAGATTGCGTAGTAGATCTTGATACCGCTATTAGAGGGCTCTATCTCGTTTGGTATACCGTATCTACCTTATAGCGATATTGCCGGTACGGCTACTCGGATACGCATAGATCTAGGTTTCTACCGCATTAAGGGAAGTTAGGAACTAAGGTTAAGGGATTTAATCTTATTGTTGCTTAGGTCGTAGAGGCTTACCGGTGCCTTATACCTATTACTCGCTAGGGCGGTACGATTCTATACGCGTTTCCTTACGCTATCTAACTTACTAGCCTTAGTCCTATATTAGACGCTCTTGTTAGTCGCATTCTATAGGCTAATCCTACTATTCGAGAGGAGCTTAATTAGATCTTCGGACTAGATTACAAAGGTCTTAGGAACTATATTAAGGCGTAGAACTAGCGCGCCTACGACGCGGTTCGCGAAGCTCTAGCGGTTTAAGCTAATCTCGAGCGCAAGATATATAGTAATAAGAGCTACTATACTATAGGCAACCTCTCCTACCGACAAGAGGACGACGAGGTACTAGGCGAGAGCTACGGCAAGTACGAGCTTCGCTAAGCTACGTACTATAAGCTTGGATCGGTATAGCAATCGGTAAGCTATCGGAGAAAAGGGCGCTAGGATTAATAGCCCCTAGGGGGGCGATTAGGAAGCTACCTTAGGTAGTAACTAAAAGGCATACCTGTTTGTTTTTAGTATACCTATTTGATTCTTGCGTACATGTTCGCGGGATTGTGTCTAGTTAGACACCTAGAAAGGGAGGGATATTGTCTAGTAACTAGGACACACTTGTCTACCTAGTTAGATAGGGGCCTCGACTAGTACATATAGCCCTCTTCCTACTAGGGGGAGACATCATTAACCTTCGTTTAGTACACATCGCTTGCTACGTTTCATATGCCTCTACTATAGAGCTCTAATTACTACCAACTGCCTCTATAGCTACTACGATAGTTAGTCCGCCTAGTATAGCTACCCATAGCCTAATGGGTTATGCTACATGTAGTCCATTCCTATGCTACCTAGCCCTTGGGTTTGTATAGGTTATAGATTTACTTATTACTACTAAAGAAGAGCCGGCTCCTATACCTACGTTTAATCTAAACGCTAAGAAGGGTAAGCCTAGCTAGTTACTAGAGTTTGAGTAACCTAACGATGTTAGCGCTCGTAGTACTCGCTTAACCTATAGTAACAAGTCTACTCGTAAGTTACTACGTAGATATCTAGTAGATACTTATATTAAGGATACTTAGTATATCCGCAATCTAACTAATATACCTATTGCCTATATAAAGGGCTTTATAGCTACCTAATATATTGCTAAGTAGAGCGACGATCCTATTCCTATTCTAAAGAGCTATAAGGAAGCTAAGGAGTTACTATATTAGCTATAATAGTAGGAAGCCTATAAGGCTAAATATAAGTTATTAATAGATAATACTACCTAGATCTATATCCTAAAGCTAGAAGTACCTAAAGGCCGTAAGGTTGTCTATAGTAGATAGGTCTTTACTATTAAGTATAATACTAATAGTAACTTATTATTAGTAAGGTTAGTCGCCTTAAGGCACGCTAGGTTGTTAAGGGGTTTACTTAAGTTAAGGGTTAAGACTATAACGAGACCTATACTATAGTCGCTAAGCTATTAACGCTTCGAGCCCTATTCGGTCTTATTACTTACTATAACCTAGAGGCCTAGTAGTTTAATATCCTTACTACCTTCTTAAACGCTATAATTGGTAATAAGTATAAGATCTATATTAAGTAGCCGTACGGCTTTAAGAACCGTAGTAGTAAAGGCATAGTCTACTTATTACTAAAGGTACTATATAGGCTAAAGTAGTTACCTATACTATAGTACGATAAGCTCTATAAGTACTTAAAGAGCCTAAACTTTATCCCTATAATAAGCGATGTATACGTATTTAAGTATACGGTTAGTAGCTTAATTATTGTTATCTATATAGATAATATAATTATTATTGTATACTTAATAGCTACTTTATAGGTAGTCGCTTAACTACTAAAGGATCGCTTCTATATACGAGAGCTTAGTAACCTCTACTATTATCTCGATATACGTATTATTTATAATCGTAAGGACCGCACTATCTATATAGTATAGGATGCCTACCTAAATCGGCTTACTAAGAAGTATAGAATAAAGGGCTATATAGCCCCTACTACTCTAATAGCTCTAGGCTCTATTAAAACTACTATTTAGTAGGCCCCTAATAACTATATAGCTAGGGCTACCTTGAAGACGAAGTATTAATAAGATATTAGAGAAACCCTATAGCCTATAATAATTACTCGAGGCTAGCGAAGGAGAGTACCTATACGCGGTACTAGCTACGAACCTATAGGCGACGACGTCGTCGATAGAGCCAAATCTCTTCTATCCGCCGGCGTAGCCTAAGGGCCGATACAAAGCGCCCGGGTAAAAGGAGTCTAGCTCTAAGGCGACTAGCTATTTAGAAAACTATCCGGCTACCTATCGAGCTTAGCGCGGCTATAACTATTATAAGAACCAATACCGAGTCGATAGGCTAACCTTTCTAGGGAGGGAATCTATCCTAGGGATAAGGAACTAGAGTAGTAACCTAGGACTAATTGTCCCGAAGAGAAGGGAGGAACAACTAAAGAGGAGGTTTTAAAGATTACTAGAAAAAGGAGGGAATATAGAGGACGAAGTACTTAGTATAGCCTATAGCCTATAGCCCCTAAGGGAGTATAGCCCTAGACTTGCCCCCTAGGCCCTAGCTCCTATAGAGGTACTAACAACATTAGTTCTAAAGGCTAGGTATCTAATACAAACTACCCCTTATACTATATATAAGGTAGCCTATAAAGAATACCTAAGTATAGAGGCTAATGTAGGAAATCCAATTTCTAGCAATGTAGGGTATGTAACTAGATACTAAGTAAGGGTAGAGATAGTTTATAGCTTAGTAGAGAGCTAATATAGAAGTTAACTAGAAAGTAGGAGGAATAATAAAGACCTATATTTAAAGGGGATAGAGGAAGGGGAGGAAAGGGATAGGGGTACTACCCTATTCCCTAAACTAGATATCCCTCCTACCTAGCTTAGGAGCTATAAAGGAACAAGTTAAAGAAAAGGATATTAAACTAGAGGAGGTAGACATAATCTAGTTAAGGCGATAGAGACATAGGGAACCTCTTAATGTTTAAAAGACTAGTACAAACAAGGGTAGGGCTTAGTATCCCTAATAACATAAAGGAACGTAGAGGTTTTCAATACCGTACAAAGCTAGTAGGGGCTTTAAGGAAGTTAGGAAGGTAGAGTAAAGGGCTTTTTCCCTCCTAAAGAATATTAGAGATAGCTACTTGTCTACGAGTTAGAATAGTATAGTAATGCAAGAACTTATCTATCTAATTACTTAACCTAATACTTACTATACCGCTAGCCTATTGTCTCGATTTGTTACTAACCTAACTAAGGAATATTATTACGCGCTTCTATAGCTTATTAAATACCTAGTTAGTACTCTTAACCGTAGTATACGCTTCTAAGGAACGCGCTTCTAAGGAACGTAGAGCGACAATAAGCTTAATCTCGCTAGTTACTACGATGCCTTATAGGCTAATAATCCGGTTAGCGGTTACCCGCCGCTCTACTAGCGGCTTCTACTTTATCCTCGCTAGTAGACTACTTCTATACAAGTTAGGTCGCTAGACCTTAGTTACTTTGTTATCTACGGAAGTAGAGTATGTTTAGCTTACTACTACTACTAAGGAAGCCGTATCCCTAATACGCATATTAGAAGAAATAGGTTATAAAGGTACTATTAAGCCTATTATCCTATACGAAGATAATTAGTTAGCAATTACTATTACTAAGTCTACGATAGATAGCCTTACTAAGCATATAGATACTAGGGTATACTATATTCGAGAGAAGATTACTAATAGTATAGTTGTCGTTACCTAGATTAGTACTTATAATTAGATTACTAATAGGTTTACTAAGCCGCTTAATAAGCTTAAGTATAGTCGCTTTGTTGAATAGTTAAACCTTGTAGACTATAAGAGCGCTATTTAGAACGCCGCTTAGCCTACTACTAAGTACTAGTCCGGTTAGAAAGGGATGTGTTTAGTTCAACTACTAGTCTGTTTGATGCCCCTTTGTTTGCTTTGTTTAGCTGTATGCACGCGACAAGGGGGTGACTTGAAGTGTGTATATGTTTGTCTCTATTACGTGCATAATGCCTAGGGCTGTAACTGCCGTACTTATATTCGGACTTCCTCGTAGATAGTCCTTCTCCAATACCCCAGTTACATCAAGTATATTTGCCTACACAAGCGCTCGCTTCTTGGATGTGTGGCTCACCTCTCGCTGTACTTCAAAGTGCTCGCTGTGGCTTGGTTGAGCCCGCCGCAGTTGCTCATTGTACTACCCGGATCAAGAGATTGGGGACGTGTGCTCAATTTTTCCTAGGCATGAGCATATTGCAGACCAAGAACCAGCCCTGACCAAAGAAGTGTGCTCCATGCATTTCAATCCCTGGGGTCTCGGTAAAGCATATCAAGTTCCCGACGACGTGAAGAACTGCGTTCATGGCCCACAAATCATGTGATCTGTGAAAGTGAATGGGAACGCCTGTGAAAGCTTGGCGCTGCAGGCTTCGGAGCTACGCATGGACTAATCGCGTTTGCGACTTCCTGCCTCTTCCCTCTATAAAATATCGCCTTGACCTGAGACAATCTCCAAGACTTGCTTCTTCCAGGCCGACTCTCCTAAAAACCGAATCGACATCCTCCATATTCAACATCTGTCGTTCCCGCATACAGTCCACAGCAAATTAACGACAGATCTCAACCATGCCGCCGGAGACAGGAGAGTCCAAGGCGGCAAAGCCTACCAAAGACCGTACCAATCGCCCCAAGGGCCACTTTCGAGTCGATTGGTCGACCGAGATGGAGGCGCTCTGCTTCTTGCTCGGTGTCCTCTACAACCTCTACCGAGTCGACAAGGACCTGCTGGAGCAGATCGTGTTTCGCGCGTTTCCCATCTTTATGAGAGCGCGCAAGGTCGCCGCCTCTTTCTACGATCGCATCGACTACCGTTGGAGCCCAGGTCGCGAGAGGGATAGCTGGCACAGGCTTGACAGACTGGACGAGCGCAGCGAGTTCCATGGCATCGCTTTCACTCCAAACCAGCTCAATGACTTGGCCACCTTGGATGGCGTCGTTCATGCCTGGGCAGCTCAACTCAACAAGACACTCGTGCCAGTCGCTGGCGTCATGCAGGACTTCAGCAACGGCGTCGCAGATCCAGCCGGGATATTGCACGAATTCACTGACACACCTGGCGCCAAGCGATCCGCACTCGTTCCGGGAGAGCAGCTCTCGGCGGACTTGCGAGACAAGCTCGAGAGCTTCTGGGGTGACCCAATCTATGGATTCACCTTGGACTACACACTTGCGCCGGGCGAGTCACCGCCAAAACCAAATACCACGAAAGCGAGTGCACACCCGCGCAAGGTCAAGGCCGCGCCAAAGAAGGACCGCTCGCGCGATCAAGTGGAAGACAATTCCGAAGCCGACGCTGTCGCAGAAGAAGACGCTCTGGCTCCCAAGCGAGCTCGACGTGTTGCTCCAGCGAAGCCGGGAGAGGTGCTGCGCAAGGGACGCATGCGAGCTCGTCCAGGTAGCGGAGGGGATGGCGGAAGTGAGGCAGAGCTGAGCGACGTGGGTGGCGATCAAGCTCACCGTCAGAAGCGGCCTGTAGCTCGTGCAACCAAGCGGCCTCCCACTGCGGCGTCGTCAGCCACGACAAAGCCTATTCCGACATCGACCGGAGGCGACAGGACGTATGTCGAGATGAAAGAAGAAGCCATTGCGGCTTCCGCAGTCCCACAGCAGATGTGCATGGCCCATTACGACAGCCTCATTTTCGACGAGACCGAAGTCCGTTTCAAGCCTGGCACCGACATCCCTGATAGCTTTTGCTTCACAGGTGAGGGCGTCTACGAGTTTGGTGGATACATCTACATGATCACTCTTGACAAGAACGCACCTCCAGAGCTCTCTGTTGGACCCGACCGCGATCGCCAAACCGTAGTCATGGCTGTCTGCAATACTGACATTTGCGACAAGTGCCACGACTCAGTGAACCAAGAGGACCAGAAAACCACATTCGATCCGAAGCATAGCTGGGACATTGTTTACCGCGACCACCTTCTCGAGACCGTCGACGGCACGTACGTCTTCGTCGGCAACCAGGGCGAGAAGCTGCCAAATTACACCACACAGCTACCATCGACGTTTGCCATTGAAGAGGTTGCAATGCAGTTCAAGATGAACGGAGAGCCGGATCCAAGCACCATCTTCAAGGTCTTGGTATGTGATCACAAGGAGAAGACTGAGGAAACCCGCGAGGATGACCAGCAGGAACGTTCGGAAACAATCGGCAAGGCGTAAGAGTTTCGCGAGCTGCAGGTGTTTGTCCGCTCCTCAGTTCTGGGTATGAAGCAAGCATCGAATATGCAACGTACGAAGATGGTGGTTGAGCCATAAAGCGGATGGGACGCCCCGACGGTGAGCGTTGCCACTGCTCGACCACATGACCGCCATGAGGAGAGGCGTATCTCTCACGAAGATAGACCTCCCAAAAGAATCAACCCTTCAACAAAGCAACACCGTCGTCTTTGTCCTTCAATTCCTTTGAAGAAATATCTTTATTCATTCTTTCGTGTCCTATTGATGCTGATGGGATTTGCAACAGCAGATCTCACTTGATCGCTGCGCTTATGTGCATGCACGTTTACAACTCGCAATTGTCAGCGGTGTTGATGTTCATCATTGCCTTGACGCTTCGCGGCTTCGCGATCTCCGATTTCTCTTATCATGACGTCCAAGTTATACTCTTTCCAGGCTGGCATTTCTTTCTTGCTCGTTGATGTATCTGCCGACGGAGGATCGGAAAATGTCCAACGTGAACACGCTTGCTATCTCACGTTGTTTCCATCTTGTCCCCCGGTGCTGTTGCTACTGGCACAACCAATCGCGACATGTAGCCACGCGCGGACCGGCCTGAATAGCAAATACCATCGACGCTCTTCGCCCGTCAGCCGTGTCATGATGTGTCCACGGTGAAGCCGTCCCCGTCATTCGACTGCGGCGATCTCAGGGACTGTATCACCGAGGGAGTACAGCGGGTGCACCAGGTGAGCATGAAGGGATTGCGAGTAGGTAGGGATCGACGACTACAGCTGTTGACCGGCATGCGTGACTTGTTGAATAGTGGCGAGTCGGCAATGGTGGGAAGATGTTCCGGTCTCAGACGGGGTGTTGATGTATCAAAGGCAGACTCGGGCTGGCGCTACTGTGATTGCAGGCTCTCGGGCCAATTCGGAATGTACGTCGTGCGTGGTGTATCCATGTTCTTGCTGGCTATGCTGCATGAGCAAGAGGGATTCATCTGCAGCTTGTTGATGTCGCGCTTCTTAGACAGCAGTACTCTCCAGAAATGGTTTGCGAGCTTCCGCAGCGAAGGCCGTGATTTCGCAGTGCCCTGTTGTAGTTCTCGCAGCAGTACTGATGGCCCAGTGAAGCTGTCTTACGACGGATTGGTGATGCCGCAAAATAGGGGACGATGTGGCAAGGACGCGAAGAAGGTGAACAGTGAGGAGAATTGCTGAGTGGCGGCGCATTTGTAAATATCTTTTCCGATGCTGCTTGGCTCTGTCGTCTGCAATACGAAGGTGGCGACGGTCGCGAGGCTGCTCAGGGGTCGACATCGTGCTCGTTGGCGCGGTCTGCGAGAACTTGCCGTCAGTTCTGAGCTCGTTGCGGGAGCCTCCCTGCGCTATGCTTGATCTGCTTTCAACCGTGTGGGATGCTGAGTTGTGGTGGCGGAATAAGAGGTGCTGCTGATCTGAACGAGCATCACCCCCGGCTTGGCCGCCAGCACGGAGCCAACACGAAGTGCAGCAGGACAACACCCTACCTTGAATATCTCAACGTCCAACCATTGTAATCGTGTCAAACTTGCTGAGCTTCTTTGCAAGATAGCGTTTCAGAGTTTCGGAGTGTTTTGGTACAATACGTTGCCTTGCTGCCATCACATCATCTCGCCTGGGCTGGCCGAATCAACCACACTATATATTTCTGAAAGAGTTTCAAACGTATGCCTTCGGGCAAATGGTACGTATCTCCCCTGCACAATCACCCACACACACTCAAAAGGCACGGCATGGCTCAGGCGTTCGGCTCGAGCACCTCTGGATTTCTGGAACTGGATAGGTCCGCAAATGTAATGGATTGCCACCATTGAACAGCTTCCTCGGAGGTTGACGCTTGCATCTTTTTTGCTTGACTATTGTACGTAAACAGCTATCAGTCTTGAAGTAATGATCTTTTGCACCAACGATTGTCGGTCGACGCAAGAGCTTTCACAACCGTGAATTGAACGCTACAACTTCTCATCCCGCGCCGCAATTCAACTCCGCCCGCGATGTTCGCTCGAATCAATCTCAAACTTGTCAGCTTTCCACATGATCTCTATTAAAGCTCAACGTTGACGTCTTGCGTGGGCTTTCAATGTACATTTCAATATGACAGATAGCACTCTTGCACAATGAACTAGGCCTGCGTGAAATGCGTGAGACATGTCACTTCTTCAAGTTGGTGATGGCTGTCAGGGGCTTGGCACGAACGACTCAATACCTCTCCTTCTCGATGTTGTCTCGCGTTTGGAGACGGTTCGGTTCAATCTCACCCTTTCTTGTGCCTTGCCAAATATCAAGTTAATGCTCAGCTCAACTTCAAGGTCTGACAGATGGGGTCCTGTGCGAGAGCAGCGCCATCAGATTCACTGCTGCAGATTGAAAACACTGTGCATGAATCATTCTGCGCTGCCACTCGTTCGGCGTCGACACCGGAGATCGTGGTTCTTCTCGACTTCATGATCGAAACGCGAAGCGGCAGCTTCTTCATGACCGTCAACCTATCCGACCCATGGCAATCCTTTTTCGTGGCGCTCTTCGTGGTCCAATACTCATGTTGCCAGTGTTACCCTCTTCACAGGCAACAAACCATATCATCTGTGCTGTAAAGGATCGGCTGACAATATCTCCATTATGCTGCAAAACAAAGACCGTTTCACACTTCAACAGTCTTGGCCGACTTCCAAAATCGGGTGGAATGGCGCAATTCCAATCTTGGCTTCAGTTTCAGACGGTGGCAAGCTCCCAGAGCAGTCCATCGCATGACATGTCAACCAAGTCGACACCCGTCACCATTCATCTGCAGTGTCACTCAGGGAGATCGTGGGAAAGTTCAGCATTGTTGGAGTGCACAAGATTTTCCTCCACGCCGGCACTATGAGACAAGATTGCGAGAGTGGTAAGCTCACCGCAAGGGCCGATTGGTAGTTGGCGCATATGATCTGACAGTCGACTATCACAGGGCTTAGCTCGATGCATCATTGAATTCGCGGTCCAGAAAGGGTCTTGATGATGCTGCGACGATGGCACGTTCGACGCAAACAGCGAATGCAAAGGACTGGGCATCAAGCGTAAACCCAACTTCCTCAACATCAACACCTCTATCTGCCTCATTACGGCCGCTTCTTGGCGGATATCCGCCTTTCCACCCTTGCAGACGACATCGCTGGTTCAAATCACCTCCGTGAACCGTTTATTCGACATTCAGCAAGATCTTGACGCAGAAGTCCGCGGGGGTAAAGAGTTTGGAGTCAAAACAGCGAGACAAGGCGTCGGAAACAGCTTGGTCGCCTGGCTTGTGGATAAGGAACTGGAGTCCCGGGTCGAGATCATGGAGGTGACCCAGAAGTCATATATGATCTGCGGCGACCAACGAGGGTTCGGCATCCAGGCCCATCCGAAAGAGCCGAACTGCAATACCCATACGAGTTGAATCGATATGGAATGCGCACGCCAATCCCGTTCAGCAATAGCCGATGGAAGAGTTTTGTGATTGGAATATATGATTCACGAGCTTGCAGACGGGAATGAACAACGTTGGAAACAGCTTTGATGAGGCTACTCCGCAGCCTATGTTGGCAAAGAATGCTTGGTAGGGGTATCCCCAAGACTTTTTGGCAAACTGTACTTGACTTGCTTCACGACGGAAACAATACGATGGATGGGTCCTGCCGAGAAAATCACAAGAGCTGCGAGGCGTTGATACATCAGACTGCTATCACAAGCTGGATTCCATCGGGAGCTCTCTTATCCGCCGCCCGCCGTGTATTCACCGACCGGTCACAGCGTGTGTCGCAGCCTTATCGAACATCCGGACTCAGTTCCGTAGGCCTTGGCAATATATCACCCGGCATCGGCCCAGCTGGAAAGGACGCTACCAGGAAAGCTTGTTTGAACCTCGATCGCGCCGAGCCTCTTTCGTCATCGATAACACCTCGACTCGATCGACAGCTTCGTCCAGAATCACCATCGATCAAAGCAGCCCAGGCGCTCATGTCTTACACATTTCCCAAAGAGCCTCAGGTGGCGAGCACTCCAACATAGAGCCCCGCCGGCTTTGAGAATCGACAAGCAGCTACCATGCCTAGTCTTTTGGACCTCTCGGACGAGCTTTTGGCACATATCTGCGGCGACGCCATGGTCTGTGAATACACAACCAGACCAGCAAGCAGCTCGGCATTCACCTACCCAAATGGCGTGGTGGGCGACCATTTGTCCAGGAAGCTTCGGCATCTTCTCCGACCCATGCGAGGCTGCCGAAAGCTGTACAAAATCGCTCGACATGAGTTCCTGGAATCAAATATCGTGGTCTTGAACCTTAGCGATCTACGTATGAGTGCTTGTCGCCTGGAGCATCAGCCGCAAAACAGTCAGCTTTTGTACACTGGCAATCCTGATCCGCTTCTTGCGCAGCTGGTTCATGTTGAGCTTGTGGTTTCCGTGTCAGACATGCGAGCTCCTTTCTCGCAACCTTTCGCCAATCGGTCGGAGTCTGGAGTCCTTTGGAAAAGCCACGAGGATGTCCTTTCCCTGCATAAAGAGGCTGCCAATCTTCGCGAAATGTCAAGGCTTTGCCGAAGCTTGCGGAGTCTTCACGTCTTTCTCAAGATCGACGAATGGTTCCTCTACGGCAAGAACGGGATGGAATTGACCCGCAGCTCTGCTCGCGAGCTGACTGACGTGGAAGCAAGGTATCGTAGTCATGCTGAGGCTGTCATTGATATGACGAGCAAGGTCCCTGTCAAAGTTGCTACAGTCTCCTTCTACCATTGGAAAGGAGATGTCGTCGGTCTGGATATGCGAGAAAAGGAGCCGGGCGGAGTCATTGATGTTCTGCTCGGGACCGCTCCAACTCTACCTGAAGCAGGGTACCATTGGCATGACAGGATGGCGAGGATCCACACCGCAGGCATTGCGGCGAGAGCTGAGGAGCCAAAGGTGAAAATGACATGGGGAGCTTCTGACGATTTGCAATAGCTCTTTCGACGGTACGGATACGCATATGGCAGGGATGCGCAGCCGACACATCGCTGCCAATATGCACATCGCTGCCAATATGTCGATGAGTGATTTCACAACCCGGCTGTGAGTGAGAACAAGGAGTAGGAAATCACAACATCAGCCGTATCAATCTCGAAAACGCCCATATCGAAACGACAGCGCATCTCGAACGGTGATGCCTATCAGAATCGTACCACAATGAAATCAAAGTATTCCCGAGTGAGCATACTGAAAGTCACTGCTACTCTGTCTGCTCACCGGAAGGTCGACGATTGATTACTCGCAGTCAGGCATGGTGTCCCGAAGCCATCTTGTCAATGAAGTCGTGGAAAAACGAGATGTGCAAGCTGCCAGCAATCATCTCATACAGCACGACTTCCAACGACGATGAGTCGGGCCGGATCCTGCCTTACTGCTGTTGGCGACAGAGGGCCTGAAGTGGAAAGAGAGCTGCTGGTTCACTACTATTCTAGCAGCAAAACCACAAAAGGAGGCTGTGCTCAGGAAAAGGATCGTGGTGCGAAAACAGAATTTCAATTGTTGCTGGAAAGTACAATCAGGACCCAAACTGCGATGCGGCGTTGACTCCAGTCTGCTTGTGATGCTCCGCGAATACAAAAGCCCTCTCCAAAACCCCAGACCTCTATCTCTGCAAACTCCTATAATGCCATGGACTTACTTTTAACGCAATATCCTGGTGAACTCAACACGCATGCCGCAATCGAGCTATTGGAGCTACCGGACCACGATCTCCTGTCATCCAGTCGCTTTTGCAAGAGCCTGCTAAGCTCATCATAGCACGGACAACTTAACATAATATCATTGAAGACAGTAACCACGTTGTGACCATCTGATAGCGCCTCGGTTGACCTTTGGATTAAAATAATGTGGTCGTCAGCTACCAGAGCCGGGGCTTTACGCAAGTATGAGTGCATAGCACGTATGCACCTGTATATGTTGCAACTATGTTGCGTTGAGTTTTTAAAAGTTCAGTAGTTGATCACCCAACGCCATGGCTGTGCCATAAAACAATGCCCAATCTGTGTCCCTGTAGCCTATGTTCACTATGTGCACCACGAGGCTAGATGCCGAGAGTAGCGAGTCTATCGAGAAGGGAATCAGGAGCTACATCGTCCTTGTGAGCCTTGGCTTGCGGAATGCGAGCCTTGATTGGGGGTGGTTCTATATCGACTTCAACCTCCTTAAGAGAGACACGGCTACAATCAATGACAACGCGAAACTCATCCTTAGCTTCCAACTTCTCAGAGTTTGGCCCTGTCTTGGACAGCTTGAGAGAAACACAGAAGTCTAGGTTGGCACGTACGCCCATCTTGGTCTGCTCGAAAAGAACCTCTAGATCTCTGTTCTCAAAGTCACCGCTCTTCAGCACAACACCAACGAGGTCCTTCATATTGTTGATAGTTTTCCACCATGCTGTGTCAGTGCTGGGAAGTCTGTCGTCATCCGCCTTGCAGCGCAATCCAGCTGCTGTCGCCGCGCCTGCGATCTTGTCCCCCAACTCTCTTGGTAGGGTGCAATAGGCATAGTCTTCGCCGTATGTAGCTCCGCGATTATATGGAATCCCGACGCCTGCCTGTCTCAATATGCGTCCCTCGCTGTCCTTAAGCTTGAAGGACACATCTGCCTGCCAATAATGACTGGTAGGAGAGATGTTGCGAGTGTACTCATTGGTAGTTTCTTTGACTGGAGAGATGATAACTTCAAGGTCTTGCACGAGCTCTGGCGTCCACTTGTTGATCCTAGTGAGACCAGGTGCAGCTGGTGTCTTTGTTGCTTGCGTCGACATTTCGATGTTGTGTGCCCGAAACATCCGAAACATTGAAATAGAAAAAGCCCAGGCCACTCAAGCCCTCCGTCTCTCCGGCAGCATGCGTGATCGCGGCACTGGTTCAGCCTTTGATATCCCAGTGGTAGCCCACGTAAGGGGTTGCCGGAACTCCAAGGTTCGGTGGACCATCAGATCCGCGCTTTTCCTCACCTGATGGATCAGCGCCATCGCCTCCACCGTCGCGCTTGTCGTTTGTGTTCTTGGGTCTGCTGCGGGTAGCTTGGCCTGCCTGAACACATTCGTGGGCGAAAAAGCCTGCTTTTCGGCATCGCACGCATGGCCGGCCTTCGTCCCAGTCGCAACGCTTCTTCATCTTGCGGCAACGGATGCAAGGACCTGTGAGTGGAGCACCGCGGCTCGGTGGAAGTGCCTTGCCTCTAGGCTTTGGTGCTGGTGTTGTTGGTGGTGGTGGGCGTGCAGCTGCAACTGGGTTTGGATGCGTATGAAGATCCTCGTCGTCTGGAATCTCGTCATACTCCTCTTCCTCGTGATCGCTGTACATGTCGTCGAGGTCGCCAGCATCACCGCGATTGATTTCATCGCCAGGCATTATTGGCAGGTCTGGGCCGTAGAATGTGACGGCTATGATTCTTGGGTCCGTTGGGTTATAAATTTCGCGGCCAACGGTGATGGTGCGAATATTGCCGTTCGAGGTGCGGACAACCATGATCGAGCCGGGGGTGATGCGGCGCTCGCGATCCATCGTGAGCTCTTCCAAACCGTGCTGTGAAGAATCTCGTTGTGGAGACTCTGGCTCCGAAGAGCGATTTACGGAGTTGTTGTTACCCATCTCCTGTAGAGCTTTGATTGGCACCGGTAGACTCGAAGCGTTCTTGAGGGCTTACTGCTGTTTTGTCAAAGTCTTGGGGTGTCGGATTGCTTTGGGGCGCTGTTTTGAGAGCGGTGTGTGTGAGTAGAGTATCGGATTTTAGGGCGGAGGCTGCGCTTATAAAGAGCTTGAAAGGTTGGTATCCTGGTGCAGGAGACAAGAAGTCTGTAGAGGCTGACAAAGTGAATTTGGTATCCTGGTGCGGGAGACAATGCCATTGTCGAAGTCTGTAGAGGCTGACAAAGTGAATTTTGTATCCTGGTGCAGGAGACAATGCCTTTGTCGAAGTCTGTAGAGGCTGACAAAGTGAGTTTGGTACCCTGGTGCGGGAGACAATGCGATTGTCGAAGCCTATAGAGGCTGACAAAGTGGAAGTTGGACGCCCTGAAGCGGCCATCCAGTTCACAGACCTCACGCAACCCGGAATCCGCTCTCACATGGGTTTGGTCGAGCGAAAGACTGATCAAAACATATCGTTACTGAGGAGAAAGGGATATAGGGCCTCAAAGTTGGTATACTGCGGACACGAACAATAAGATGAAGATGAGGACCATGGCAGCTGGATCTCAATAAGAAGGCCAACCGGAAAGCAATCGCTACATCGACGACTCGCTCCATGGGTTTGCACGGCTTGTAAGCTAGCTGTCAAGCAATCTGAACCACTACCTGTCTATTGTTCTGAGCTCCTTTGGTGCTTTGTTCATGCGGCACAGCGCGTGCTGAAAATCATGCCACTGATGATGTCTCAGTTGAAGTATGTCTTAAAGATCAGAACAAAGCCGCTGCCAAAAAGAATTCCAGCGATCCTCTCGAGCATCGCCGTAAGCGTTGTTGATTGGTATGGTTTTCAACACGGGGACCAGGCACTTGGGTGAACAAAGCTCAACGTTTCAGCTGGACAAAGCAGACACCTCAGGTTGACTATGAAGAATCAATGGATCAGGCGTGTTAAGCCTTCGCGTATCGAAACGCTTCACTTTCACGGTCTGTTAGAAGCGGATCAGACATGTTTGAGACAACGAAGGTGATCATTGCGGCGTGACATAGCTTCCCGCACGTCACGCTCTCTGGCGGACGACCATGCCTGCTATTACCACAATTCCAACCGTAAGCAGGAGCATGCCGTGGTCGTAAGAGCTAGGCGTGAATGAAGGCGATTGCCCCGAGCGAGATTGTTGTCGGCTGCTCACGCCGTTGTTACTCTGTCTGCCGAACGAGAACGCACCATGCAGGATCGGAGCTCAATGTCTTGGTACCAAGGCAGTGCTCATGAAATGCTCTCTCCTGCTTTTCTATCAAGGGTACAATGACTTCCAAGCGCCTAGCTCACTGCCTTCTGATGCCCCGCATGCTGCATGCTGTTATTCTTGCTGCAATTAATCAAAGAGGCCCTAACTGTCCCGTAATGCCGTTTCCCTGGAGAGACCAGACAGTAACCTCAATCCATTCTTACCCCGTTCCGATGCTCAATGCTCCAAGATGATGTTCATACCGCAACCGATGCAGACGCAGTGGAATACATTTCAGTGCAACCTTTTTCGGACGCCAACACAACATTCATCCGTCATCCTCTAACGCCGCACCTTCACCGGAACTCGGATACCACGCCCACCAACAGCGCTCACCCCATCAGCAGCGCTATAGACTGGTGCAGGACTGCTTTGGTCACCATGGCCATTGTTGTTGCCCTGAGACTCGTCATTCACCTCCTCGTGCTTCTTCGGACGATCACGTCGTCTCTTGGCAGGTGGATCTCCACTGTCACCGTTCTCATCCCCGTCATCATCCTTGCGATCACGCTTGTTGGCCTTGCCTGGCATGTCTGGCTTCGTGTCGCGTGAGTTGACACACTCCGCTGCTGAGAAGCCAAGAGCCTTGCAGCGCGTACATGGGCGCTGCTGGTCGCCGTTGCAGCCCTTCTTCTTGGAACGACAGGTATCGCAGGTGCCGTTGACTGGACCAAGGCCGTTGAATGAATCTGGACCTGGTGCTTGTGTTGGTGCTGGAGGAGCTTGCGCTGGTGGATTCGGGTTTGGCAGGGCGGCTGGGTTGGATGCTGCAGGACCCTTGCGAGGCACGCGGCGAGAGCGCCGTGGCAATGCGTTTGGAGCCGGAGCTGCTGGTCTCTTGCGAGGAGCTAGGCGACGCCGCTGTGGCATCGCGGCTGGGTTGGACGGCGAAGGGCCCTTACGAGGAGCTGGCGTGCGATGAGCCGGAGCTGGAGACGTGGTCAGGAGCTGAGTCGGTGGTGCAGGAGCATCTTTATCCTCCTCTTCTCCCTCATATTCTTCCTCGTCATCCTCTCCATCATCCTCGTCCTCCCCCTTCTCAGCGTTGTCGTATAGAGCCTGTGTCGCGGGCGTTCCCTGCTCTTCCTCACCATCTTCCTCAGCGTCCTGCTCTGCTGGCCCGTAACGAAGGACCTCAACGATGCCTGCTGCTTGAGGATTGATGAAGTTGCGTCCTACGGTGACTTGAACACGGTATCCGCCACGGAGCATGACAACGTCAGATCCAGCGGTGACAGGGCGGGAGTAATCCATTGTGCTTGGCTGCTCCAATCCCACGCGGTTGAGTGTATGGAGTGTGCACGGAAAGTGGCGCTATAATTGAGTCAGATCGGCCGGCATTTCTGGCAAGTCGGCAGGAGTACTGCTTACGATTTGTTGAGTTGCAAGGCTGTGTTAGTAGAGCTGCAACCGAGTTTGTGGATGGTGCTTGAGGTTGGAAGGTAACTATGGTGGTCGAGTCCGAAAAGGCTATGCCGGGGTCGAGAGTGGGCGGGCCGTCAAGCTTTATACCTTCGGGCATGTGAGGTGTTGACGCCCTGACCACCATGCGTTTGCCCCGGCAACCTCTTTCACCTGGCAGGTACTCGCCAATAATACTATATCACAGCTCTATCAGGAGAGAGTTGAAGAATAACATTTGCCGGCCTTCAAGGAATGCCGTGAGCGTAGTCTAGCATTGTGAGTTCTAAGACGGAGATCGTAGGATTGCATCGAGCGGCCTTCGTGTGACACGAGATCACAAGTCGCTATAAGCCACATCAACGAGTTCCAAGCCCTTCCATCGGCAGTATATTACGTTTGAAGAGACGACGTCTTTCGTCTTTTGATATCATTCAGCGTCTCCCAAAACTGAGTTTGGCTTGTGAAAGCTTGGCGGGACGGGCTGCGCCGAATGATCCCCGCAGGCATTCTGCGACTATCCATCGCGCTTCGACACTCAGTGTCACATCGACGCTCAAGTCTGTGGAGTGTTACTTGATTCTTGACGTGTCGCTTTCTAGTGTAATATAGTAGATGAGCGTAGAACCTAATATCGTATTGCTTGATTTTCGAAATATGGACAAGCTAGCTCCTCATATACCCTAGCACCAACAGTCATAAGCCTGTAAGTGAATGTTCATTATCCTTCGAGATCCTTCCTTACTTATAAATCCAATAGCAATCTTGAACATTCTAACACTTTCTTTCGTCTTTTTGCTCTTTTCACTGCACGTCGTCCGGCTCAAGCATTTGCTGCCTTTCGCACCGCCCATTTCCCTCGCCTACTGCTCGCCCAATGGGACTGCTCACGGCCAGCTGCAATACCATATCGCAACTTTAAGATTTTCTTACATCTGAGGTCTGGTGTTGAATGACCCAGGCAGCGATCAGTATGTTATTGCGCAGTTCGAGCCTGGGACAAGCTTTGGCACTGACCCCGACCTTGAAGAGGTGTGCGGTAGCAGTGTTCTTCCAAGCAACGTTCAGCGTCGTCAATGCAGAGGATGATTTCCGCGCGATTACGGGCAGTACTAGAGCCAGCCAAGGCACCATCGATCGCTGCAGAAGACCAATAACCGCCACAGGAATGTCAATCACGGGTACTGAGCACCAAAAAAGTCCAATGTGGCTCTGAGAAACACCTCTTTGCACCATGAATGAGAGATGAGCCTGTCGATCACAGGACGTCTCGTTCACGCTCTACAGCAGCCCTATGAATTAGTAGAGCCTCGATGACACCTGATCATGCAATGATCGTTCCAACGCGGAGAAGCCATAAGATCGCACGTTGCGGACACTTCTACGACTGCCCGCCACAAGTCAGCAACCGTCTTGGTCTCCTGCCCCCGAGCCGTTCCAACATCTAGAGCACATCCGCTCGGGACTCCTCATCACTTGAGAAGATTATGTCGGAAGCACCGTCCCCTCTAGCTTTCGCACACTGTCTTCGGGTACAAGAAGGCCCTTCGATAGTCTTATGGGCTGGACAAGCACAGGAGTGGAAATCGGCAGAACAATTCCTGCTAGCCTTGGGAACGATGATTAAATCAAGGTTCTCTCGACCCCATTTGCCGCTTGGTCGAATGGACAGTTGACTCGCAAACAGCCGCGAACGCAGATGTAATATCGGCTTCGTTGCAACCGACCTTCGATTTCAAAGCGCTACACTCACCAAGCTGTGCTCACGTTGAGACGACAAACATGTCCTCCATCGTGCAAATCACCACTCCTAAACTACCCGCATATCTACGACTACCGCCTCGCCAACTATTAGACTTGCCATGACATCTACACGGGCTGCGGCCATGGCTTCAGCTAGATAGTACACGTTCTGGTCCTGGGAGAGCGAATAAAGGCTTGAAGCAAGGATCGTAAGGCGTTTGGGGTGATTGGCATTCGCGGATGGGAATATCATTGATGCATGGCATTGCATACGCGCTCTTCACGAATCACGATTGATGATGAATACAGATGTATCATAGAATGGTCAGCGACAACCGCAAAGACCAAATCTGCTAAATCACTTCTCACATGGCGCATCGTCTCCATTGCACTTATTCCGATTGACAGTCTATAAGACCGATCGATGGCAACGCGATAGGAATGGTTGGACCGGAGGAAGAAGCTTTCAGGTGCAAACCTGGCTGTTCATGTCGGCTCCATCGTCGATTGGGCTCTATAGAGTCAGAAGCTGCCATTGGAGCCTCGAAACTTGAAAGACAATGATGCAAGACCATAATCCATTTAGACTCCGATGCTACTGACCACCCAAGGCAAACTCTCGGGTATGGTTCCGCGTTTGAATTCTGAGCTTGTCAAGGGAAATGTGAGCTGCATGGCCTTGCCCGCCGGATGATCAAGAAATGAAACGCTTGTGATCGGCCACTCACTATATTGCACAGGCCTTGAAGCCTTTGCCGCTCGCCATGTGTCCAATATACCACCGCGAGGATAGTGTCAACATCGGACGTTGGATTTAGTGACAGACTTAGAACTGAACGTGGCTGCAGCCCTCTGATGCTCCCATCCTTGTTCATGATGGATACCTTCTGCCAAGGATTCCAAGGATGACAGCTTCGTTCCAGGAGTGAAGTCGACCTTTGTGTGTCTCTCCTGGGAATGCGATCGGTAAACTCACATTTGGATGCTTTCGTGCTGGAGACAGCTGATACAAAATTATGTGCCAGAGGCCCGAGAGTGACGCGGATCTTAGCATCATGCAGGTGCAGCTCTTGGCGACATGGGACTTCACCCAAGCCGCACCACGATCCTGCTCTCTGTTTGGTTCCGCTCTCAGTCCAACATGTCCTGGTACTTAAGCTTCAACTTCACACCACCCTACACCACCATTCCTTCATCAGTGAACTTCATACCACAACCCAGAGAGATCTTGATGCCGGCGAAGAAGAAGACGTACGTAACAATTGAGATCGCCGAGACCACAAAGATCGCGAACCGGCGTGCGGAAGTCATGATAGTCGGACTTGAACGATAAAAGCTCCAGGAGCAGAACAGAAGCAGGTTCAAATTGACCCAGAACTGCTCGGTAAGACAATATACAATGGAGCATCCGATCATGTATGTAACATGTGGCAATTGGGCGAGGGCGAAGCGATTTGCCACCTGTCCCGCTCATCGTGGAATGATGTTGTTACCATGGGGCAGTCGAATGAACACATTCTCGCAAACCCACATCACTCACTGCAAAGCTACACTGTCAGAGCTGCAACATCAGGCGACACTTTTAGCAATGGCTCGACCGCCGAGCGTAAAGCACCATAGCTTCCATCAATCCGAATGATACGACAGCGAGATCGACATAGTATGGTCAATCGTCGCCCCATGACATTGTTCGAGCCACTGTACACCGGCGACAGTGTGGCTCTGCGGCTGCATTGCACAATGACAGCAGATTATGAGCATCAATCCGTGGGGAATACAATGTCATGCTGCATCTCCGCGACAAGAGCAGTTCCCGGCACTTCAGCGCAGCAGAACCTGCCACAACGAAGTTCAACTTGATTCAATACGACCAGCAGGAGTCAAGAAAGGGATATGGGGCTCAAGAGCAACACCATACCATGAAGCTGCGGACCACGAACTTCAAACAGACATTCAGCTGAGCTGGGAGTGTCAGGACCGCAGAATCAATGTTGGGAGAGCACGGACACATGCTACGTGATCATGGCATTGAGAGCCCAAGGGAGTTGCCACGTACCGACTCTTCGGTCACCAGATACGTTCTCAATGTACCAGGTGCTTAGCCTGCCTCCATAGCAGACTTCTAGGAAGAGTTTGGCAGGACAGCACGTGAAGTACGAGGGGAGAGATGAGCACGAAAACCACCTGGTTCCCAGTTGGAATGCCCAGATCAGGGCGTCTTAACACGGAGAATGGGCAAAGCCTGTGCATCGAACATGCAAGCTTATTCTCGTGCTTATTCTGGACGTCCAAGGTATAATAAGATTGTCGTGTTTGCGGGCTTACTACCCTCGACTGCAGAGCACTCTCTATCGACTCTCGACACTACTCGTACCACTCGACGACCATCACCAACCCTTAGCACAACTTGTACGACTCCATAACCATTACACGCCAACCATGTCGAACTTCATCACCTGTTCAGAATGACATCCCCTATGCGCATACCACTGGAGCCTCAATCCTTGCTCCTCCACCCAACAGATCAGGGGGCTATGACCTGGACGCACTTCTCCACGAGCCACTGCAAGACCCGTCATGTGGGAAGTCTACCGCCCTTCTATTTGCTTCATCAATTTCACGCTTGCCAGGTCACCACATCAGAATGTGCAGCGGGTAAATACTCAAATAGCACACATTGGCATAGCAATTACTCGGATAGCAACGGATTGGCAACATTGGCTAGCATTTCTAAAATAGCAATTTTCTAAGACATTGGCACGTACATTAGCATAGCAATTACTTAGATAGCAAATTGCATACTACTACCCTAAAATAATGAATCCTATATATCGAAGGATACCCGAATACCTATAAGTAGAAACATTAACATCCGTTGTAGGTAGGCTATCGTCGCTATAGGTAGGCTATCGTCGCTATAGGCTGTCGTCGCTATAGGCTATTTAGCGACGACAGCCTACAGCGACGACAGCCTACCTATAGCGACGATAGCCTACCTATAGCGACGACAGCCTATAGCGACGACAGCCTACCTATAGAGACGACAGCCTACAGCGACGACAGCCTATAGCGACGACGAGTAGGTAGGTTGTCGTCGCTATAGGTAGGCTATCGTCGCTATAGGTAGGTTGTATAGGTAGGCCTCTTTCTATCCGAGTAATTGCTATGCCAATGTATGCTATCTAAGTAATTTCTATACCAATGTATGCTATCTGAGTAAGCCTCTTGCTATCCGAGTAATTGCTGTGCCAATGTGTGCTATTTGAGTATTTACCCGGAATGTGCAGTATGCTGCGACAGCGACGACCGACCGCGTAATAACTTTCTAGTATCGAACGACATCTACCCTCATGCTTTCCGCGCCACGTGTTTGCACAGTGTCGTTGACGAAGACACTGGCGCACATCACTGCCCGGTGTGCGTTAAGGGGTGTTTTGCTGCACAACGAACATCGGAGGCGGAGGATGTGAGGAGCGAGGTGACGCCACGATCACTACCGGCCTTGCCAAGAAGGTCGTTCTGAGTATGCTCGCAGCCGCATACGACATTTGGAGGAAACTCAGGATCTCTCGCTACTATGGTGGCATCACAGTACGCTTCATGTTTGCCCTACCACTATAGTGGTTGATTGTTGATTAATCACAATCACATACTAGTTATTACAGTCACAATCGCGAGTAAGTGATTAATCACCAATCACAGCCGTAGTAACGATCAGGGTTAAGAAGGAGGGTGTTCTAGGCATTGTCGCTATCGTAGACTATAGAGACTGTATAGGAGACCGGCAATATATCGCTTTCCGGCTCCTCGAGCGATTCTAACTCTTCTACTAATAGCTTAGCAAGACCTGTCCGTTGCTAAGACTTGATACATTTACTCATACGGATAGTGTCGCTACTTAGTTGTAAACGCTCCTATGATATAGTACGGCGGCTCTTGCTAAACGTCCGTTCTAACTCTACGGATATAGCGAATGCGGATATATATCAACCGCTAGTTAAGCGAGCGCTAGAGCGGAAGGCCGTTGCTATAGCTACTACGCTATCGGAGTTATATAGACTAGCCTATTCTTACTATCTTTACCGGCAATAGGCAAGATAGTAGGAGCCGCGTAAATAAATGTCTCGAAGGGGTTATTATTAGTAGCAATAAGCTTACTTTGGCTCTTAATTTACTACCTCTCGAGTATAGTAAGGCCTTCTAAGTTACGTTTAGAAGCCGTAGATTAAGGAGGGCTATAGCGGTTACTATAGTCCTTCTAGAGTAACCTAGTAAGTAATAGTATAGCCTTAATATTAATCTCCGAGCGCTTATTAAGCTAGGCTAGTCGTTGAGTTAGATATAGCAATACTATAGTACTAAAGACTACGCTCTACTAATTGAGACGATAGTACTTATCGAATAGCTCTCTTACTAGGCGAATAAAGCGAACAAGAGGCTTACGCCGAGCGTTGTCTTAGACTAATTAAGTAAGGTAACTTCTTATATAATCTATAGCTTCTTAATATATGTCTAGTATAACCGAGTAGCCTTATAGCTTAAGAGTAACCTCTTGAAGGGTACTAGGAAGTTACGAGTATACTATAAAACCGCCTATTCGTCGGTAGTAAGCTAAGCGTCTCGTAAGTACGGTATTCTATTAAAGAAGCCGTTCAATATAGGCCTCGTTTAGATAGCTTCTTCTATTATAAGAAGCTAACTATTCCACCGTATCTCGCCTAGTATCTTAGGCGTTATATAAGGTAGCTAAGGCTATAATTTACATACCTCTTTAAAGACGTTAAAGTTATCGTTTAAGCGTAGTAGCTTAGTAAGTACGAATAGTCGTTATAATAGACCTTGCTTTACAAAGGACTCTATATCTATGTCTAGCTACTTAGAGATAGATATAGTATCGCTCGGCTCTATTATAGTAACCTTAAATTGCTTACTCTCGGTAGACTCTTTGTCTTTAGCAAACATAAAGGCTTACGTTATCCGGTTAATAATATGTCTAATATACCGAATATAGCGCCCTCGGAAGTAGCTATTACCTTTAGCTTATATAAAGGACTCTACGGCGGTATAGAGGGTCCTATTATAATTTATTGAAGCTACTATCGGCTATAATCTAGCCAATCTTGCTAGTTATATTAAAGGTCTCGAAAGTAGTAATAAGTAGCTAAGCGAAGAAGTTACCTATATAAGAGCCGACGAGAAGTTGTAGCAAATCTAGTAGTACTTAAGTTAATAGGCCCTTCTCGTTAATATACTAGTAATTGATTGCCTAGAAGTACTTCGTACCGTACTATGCCTTCTAAGTATTAGTACTAAAGTAAGGGTAGCTAAGGGTATACAATAGGCCTAATTTAATACGCTCTCGGAAGCCCTTCAAGTTGTAGACAATATAGCTAAAGAGTGTAGTATAAGAACGTAGAATTACGTAGTCTACCTTCGCGTTAATAGCTAATATTAAGTCCTTAAACTCTTTCGATACAATAGTACGATAGGAGATACTAAGTATTGTAATAAAGCGTACGAGGGCATATCTAAAGGCCTTCTTCTAAGCTACGGCCCTTAATATATTCCCCGTCTTCTATTGTAGGGTATCCTCGTTCTTCCGCTATGTAGCTAAGAAGTTAACCGTAGCTTACTTTATACTATTATTAATTTATTATCCTTCTCTTTTATACTACCTACTATAATCTAATACTTATAGAATAGGTACTTGGCGGCGTTACTAGATTGTAACTAGAAGCGCTCTATATTAGTCTCCTTATAGTTTCTATAGTACAATACTCGATAGCGGCTATTCTTAATCTGCTTAGGCTCTCTATCCTTCGGCTTTCTCGAATAAGACTATAACTCTAGATTATGTCGAGCTAAGGAGGGCCGACAGGTATAAATGGATCATAAACTGCAATAGAAGCTACAAGGAATAGTAGGGGCTAAAGTAGGAATAGCAAGTGTATTGTTATTGTTATCTATAGGTTGGAGCTGAACCTGAAAGGTGTTAGCTTGGATTAGTTACATAATAGTTATCATGTGATCTAGTCTGCCTTAGCATCCCTTACTAGGTTACTAACTAGACTGTATATTCCAACACTCCTACTTAGATCAGTTAGTCTACAAATCCTAATTCTAACCAATACAATCTAACAAGAACTTCAATTAGCTAATCAGATGCAATAGCTTCTAGATTAGCATAGCATATCCAATCTACTAGGTTCAATTCCTAGATCTAGTATTTGCTTGCTTAGTAGAGTTTGAACTCCTCTAAGTAGGTACTTTTGTCCCTTTATACTAACTATAATTATCTAATGAATTCCTAGAACTGTAGCCCTGTCTTTAGCTTAGTTAGGCTATTAGCTACTATCTCTTTTGTTAGAGTGTATTCTACTACAATCTTTCTTTATTACTAAAGATTTCTAACCTTGTTGAAACTAATATTAATATGTTTTAATCTCTTATAGGTATAAGCATCTTTAACAAGAGTTAAAGCTACCTAGTTGTTACCCATAATCTAAACAGGTCTAACCTTATTTACTATATTAGAATTTCCTTTAATTAATGGTTAGAATAAGTATTCTCCTACTAACCATGCATAGTCTATCTCCCTTAGGAGTGCTATAAGGAATTAAGATTGCTTTACACATGTATTCATTGCTATATACTTAGCTTCTATAGTTAATGTAGTAACTAACTTCTACTTCTTACTTATCTAAGAAACTAGTAATCTATAGAGAAAGAAGATACTTCTAAGGATTAAGACTCTGTTAGCTTTATCTATTGCATAATTAGAGTCTGAATATCCTATTAGCTTTCCTCCTCCCCTCCTAAACATTAATCCTAGGCTTAGGAATAATCTTAGGTATCTAGCTAGTTTCCTAAGTGCTTTCAAATATCTCTTAGATAGATCTAATGTATATAATCTAAGTCTTCTAAGTACAAAAGCAATGTTAGGTCTTGTTATAGTCATTAGCTATATCTACGTACTATTCTAGCTCTAGTACTTAATCTTGTTACACCTTTCTTTATCTAAGTTAGATTTCCTTAGACTTTTATAGCTATTAAGTAGTAATAAGGTTGGGTAGGCCATTTCCTTAGTTATTCTAAACTTTGCAAGGTTTTCCTAGATATAGTGTTCTTGGTTAAGCTTTAGAGTACCATTAGGTCTGTCTCTAGTAAGCTTTATTCCAAGAATCTTGGTTAGTTTACCTAGATCTTTAATCTTAAATACCTTGCCTAGTTCCCTCTTAAACTAAAGAATATCTTCTAGCTTTAGTACTACAATGGGAATGTTATCTATATAGGTAAGAAGACGAGCCTTCTTCGGCTTTCTCTCTTATATATACTAACGTAATATAAACTACTAAAGGAGATGGCAGCGAACAATCAGAGACGAAGGGAAAACAGTTAGGAAGGGAGGGAGGACGAATGGAAAGCACTATGTACTAGGGCAGAGGAGGTGCTAAAGGCAGAAGATAGGAAAACCCCTAAGAGGGCATATAAGATAATGATCTTAGAACTCCTTAGAGGGCTAAAAGCAATCCACAACTAGGCAAGCTACATGATTACGAAGGCAGCTAATATAGCCGTAGCAAAGATCACAAAGAAACAACAAGAGACAAGCCTAAACTACCGTACCTAGGCAGTAGTAGCTAGTTAGGAGGCGCCAAAACCCCCGAGGACAGTAGTCAGAGTCTACATTACGGACCTACAGGAGTAAAAAGAAATCTAAGGACTCTTAGGGAAAGAGATTATAGAAAGAATTGCAGTTAAGGAGGTTATTAGGGCCAGAAACGAAGGGAAAGGGGTAATTAAGCTGTTTATAGCCTAGGAGCAGGACAAAAAGAAGCTAGAAACACAAAAAGAATAGACAACTAAGATAGGGAAAACTGTAAAGGTCTCCTAATAGCAGTTCATGATTATAGCCTATAGCATAATAAGGAGCTTTAAGGAAGAACAGGATATCGGAAACCTATAGAGACAAAACCAAGCTACATGCCTAGGTCTAAAGATTACAAAGGTAGCATAGATTAAAAGGAAAATCGAAGAGACTAAGAAGCAGTCCTCCCTAATCATCCAGGTAGGGAGTGTAGAGCAAGCTAATATAGTACTAGACTAAGGGCTATTCTAGGACTTTAAGAGATTGGAAACAGAGGTATATAGAAGCAACTATAGGATAATACAGTACTTCAAATGTTAGTACTATAGACACTTAGTAGCCAAGTACACAAAGACAACCAACACCTACTCCTATTGTATAGGGGACTACTAGGTCAAAGAATGCAAAGCATACAAAGGGGAAGCAAGATGTGTATACTATACTAAAAGACACCCCTTGTAGGCAAAGGAATGCCTAGTAAGAATGCAGGCAGCTAGAAAGGCAAAGGAAGCTAGAGTCAACACCCTAACAAGATATACAACAAGCTAGGGCAGCTAGGCGTAGAGGCAACCTAGCTAGGTACTACAAAAGAGGTTAAGACAAGATGATAGGTTTACATTTAGGGCCTTACTAGTACTAGAGAGCTACTAGCAACTAGGGAGACTAAGATACCTTAATATCGTAGGAAAGGAAGTAGGGCAGAAGAAGCTTAGTTAAATGCTAGTTCAAAGTAAGGAAAGGCTAAAGGAAAACCTATAGGGAAACGATATAGATGAAACCCAATAAATAGTGCAATAGTACTAAACATTGTATAGTACAATGTTAACAAGAGTAAGGATAAGGTACAGAGGAGCTTCCTTCAAGCACTAAACCTAAAAGAACATTACATTATTGCAATCCAGGAGCCCTAGCTCAACCTATATACAAAGAGACTAGCAACTGTTAAAGACCTAAGATACTACCTAATTATCCATAACTAAGGAGCCCTAAGGACATACATCTACATTAGCAAGGAGATAGCTATAGAAACCTAGTAGGCTATATTACAAGAGGATAGAGACCTAACATTAGTTTAAGTAGAAACATCCTAAGGTACACTCCAAGTCTACTACATATACAACCTACTACTAGACTCAAGGAGCAGTACCTAACTGAAAACCCTAGAAAGAATACCTAGAGTTATCTAGGGGAACACCTACTAAGTCCTGCTTAGAGATTTCAACCTCTACTACCCCCTCTAGGGCTTAGACTTCACCCTAGCTCATTACTTCCTAGTAGGAAGGCTAATTAACATGTTAGAGAGGGAAGGAATAGAAATTATTACCCTAAAGGGATTAGTTACCTAGGAGGCAAGAGGAAGCAGCAGTATACTAGACCTATGCTTTGCATTACATTAGATTAGGAATAGGATTACAAGATGCAGGGTTAACTAGGAACTAGAAGAATTATTAGACTACTTCCTAGTACAGATTAAGCTAAACGTCTAAGCTAACTAGGAACAGGAACTAGAGGAAAAGCTTAACTAGAAGGGGGCCTAATAGGATAGGATTAGGGAGGAACTAGAAATAGACCTAAAACTAGAAGAACTCTTAACAAAGTACCTACTAAAGCTAGAGGACATAGACAAGGTAGTAGAAGAACTAATAGGAATCCTAAGACAGGTAGCTAAAAAGCACACCCTAGTAAAGAGATATTTACTATACTAGTAACTATACTAAACTAGTGAGTATACAAGGAAAGTTAAAGCGGCAAGGAAGGCTAGGAGGTAGTAGACACAAACCTATACCTAGGAAGTATGGGACAACTATAACAAGGCCTACTAGGAAAAGAAGATCTAGATTAAGAAAGATAAGAGGCAAGAATGGAGATCTATAATAGGAATGATTATAAAGAAACTAGAGGAGATATAGAGGATAGCTAAATAGGCAAGGAAACCTAAACAGGAAAAGGACATACTACTACAATTCCCGGACATTAAGGACTAACAAGGGTAAATGTAGACTATAATGGAAGGGAAAGCAAGAGCCCTAGGCTAATACTTCTTCTACGGAAAAGTACAAGCAGACCTATTAGATATAAAGGAGAAAGAACTAGAGACTCTACTACTAGACATACCAAGAGACACCTAGGTTAAACCTGAAACTGTAGAAAGGATCCTAAAGAAAATACTAGGTAACAAGGCACTAGGAGAAGACAAGATCTATAACAAACTTCTAAAAGCATGCAAGAGGGAGCTAGCCCTAGTACTAGCTAATATCTTTATACAAAGCCTAGCATTAGGACACTACCTAAGACTATTTAGGAAATCCCTAATAGTAGTACTAAGGAAGCCCTAGAAGGAGGACTACATATAGCTCAAAGCCTATAGACTAATAGCCCTACTCAACATAATAGGCAAGGTACTAGAGAAGATTGTTGCTAAAAGGCTAATAACCTTTATTAAGGAAAGGAATATCCTTCCTAAAGGCTAAATAGGAGGAAGAAAGAAAAGGTTAATACTAATAGCTATAGAACTAATCATAGAACAGATCAAGCATATCTAGTACTATAGTTAAAACTAAGTAGCAACCCTCCTCTCCCTTAACATCTTAGGAGCCTTTAATAATATCTCCCATAAAAGGCTCCTATATATACTCAAGTAGAAAGCTACACCAAACTAGATAGTCCAATTCATCTAGTCCTTCCTATA
>LFZO01000371.1:0-38734 GCA_001578225.1 Pseudocercospora musae | reverse complement strand
AAAGAAGACCTAAAGAGGATAGTAAGGTAGATCATTAAACAGGGATTCGTACAACAATTTGCACTAGTAAGGGAAACTAAGGAGTGGATAAGAAGGAGGGAAGAAGAGGGGGAAAGGAGGGTAGGGCAGTAGGCAAGGTAGTTAGAGGGTAATAACCATAACACTAGTATACCCTAGAGGAAGGAAAGCAAAGAAACGAGGAAGAACAATACTTGTAAATAGGATAGGAGGGAGGTTTTTACTAACCAAGTTGGTTTCCTACCTAAAACAATATATAGAAACAGACCTACATAGGCCGAAAGGCACTACAATAGGCAAATGAAATATCTATCTATCTATATAATAACTAAGGATAGTTTACCTCTATAGATAATAATAATACTAGTACTACTACGACTATAACTACGACCGTCCGCGACCTAGACGCTATAGACCTCTCTACTACTCGGGATTAGGATTAGGGTTAGGGTTAGGATTAGGGTAATCGTCGTCGAGTAATATCTAAAGAGAGAGATCGCTACTACTACGAGGGCTTATATCGCTTCTATAGTAGTAACTACGTCTACTCTAATACTACTTATCTAGAGCTTATCCGCCGTATTTAGGGCTATAATAGTAACCGTCCGAATACTAACGTCTCTACTTTTAGTACCGCTACTTCGACCGACCTACCTTCTACTAACGATAAGAATACCTATAGTAGCGACGAGGAGGGAAAAGTATAGCTCTTAAACAAAGTCGCGTTTAAGAGCTTATACCGATAGAGTTACCTATAATTATACTATCTTTTCCAAAGAGCCTATACTATAATTATAGAAAGAAATATCGATAGTAGAAAGACTTAAAGATTAGTTTATTAATATTATTAGGAAGTATTATACCTAAGGGTAACGATTAATATCTCGTCTTATATTATACCTTAATAGCTTATAATAAACCTTAGTCTAGTATACTAGATATAGGGTAGGGTACCAAATATTAATTATTAGTAATAGTTAATTATAGTTATACCGGTTTATCTTTTATTAACTTATATTACGCGTACTAATACTAGCTCCCTATCTATAACTTAAAGGAACCTCGTAGATTAACTACCTTCGATAGTAGTTTCGTAGTAGACGTTACTTAGTATACTAGAGCGATCCTCGATATTAATAGCTATATCGAATATAGGGCCTTTTACCTTACTATATTAGATTACTACCCTATTATTCTTAGCCGACTATGGCTTAATAAGCATAACCCTCGTATCGACTAGAAGCTTAACTAGGTACAATTCGACTCCGATTACTATAAGGAATAATATAACGACTTGTATACTATCGTCTATACTTATAGCTTATCCGATTACGAAAACGACGATACGCCTACTTATACTAAGCCTATAGCAATATAGTATTATTAATAGTAGCTAGTTTACGACCTACTAGACGATACCGATATAGTAAGACTTATCGACTCGATATAGAAACATTACGCATAGCGTAATTGTCCTATATACTAGTTAGTATCGACCTAGTTCCCGATTCTATCCTTACTTCCGTAACTATTACTACCTCTAGTATAGTACTAGAAGCGCTCGCTACTACCTCTTATCTATATAGCTAGTATAACCGTAGCTCCTATAAGCGTATAGGTCTTTAACTAGTAAACGAAGAAAAAGGATTTATTCGTATTCGCTATATCGCTATAGGATATAGAGAAAGAAATAGCTAAGAAGAAGTATATTAACCCTACCGACAAAGTCCCTTAGTACTACTATAGTAGGTTAATATTATTCTTATAGAAAGATATAAAGAAGCTACTACTATATCGACCCGGATAGAACTACTATATCGATATTATCGAGGGCAAGGAGACTATATATAGCCTACTCTATAGTATATCGTATAAAGAACTAGAAGTCCTACGTAACTATTTAAAGGATAATCTCGATAAAGGCTTTATTTAAGTATCTATCTCGTAGTACTTATCGCTAGTACTATTTATTAAGAAGCCTAGCGGGGATCTATAGTTCTATATAGATTATCGTAAGCTAAATAAGATTACTATAAGGAATAGATATCTAATCTCCCTAATCTAAGAGATACTCGATCGATTAAGTAAAGTAGTAGTATATACTAAACTCGATATTATCTCGGCGTTTAATTAACTCTATATTAAATCCGGCTACGAGTAGAAAATAGCCTTCTATACTCGTTATAGCCTCTTCGAATATAAGGTTATACTATTTAGGCTTTATAATATACTATCTATCTTCTAGTAATATATTAACGATATCCTCCGACTATTCCTTAACGTATTCTATATAGTATATCTAGATAACGTACTTATCTACTCTAATTTAATCGAAGAATACCGCTACTATATTCGTTAAGTAATAGACGTACTCCTTAAAGCCGGACTATATACTAACGTATTAAAGTTAGAATTCGAGGTAATAATAGTTAAGTATTTAGGTCTCGTTATTAGTACTAACGGTATCTATATAGACGACGAGAAGATCGAAGCTATACGTAACTAGCCTATTCCTACTAATATTAAAGATATATAGTCCTTCCTTAGCTTCGTAAACTTCTACTACTACTTTATCTATAACTTCGTATAGATTACGAAGCCTATAGTCCTACTAACGTATAAGGATACGACTTTTATATAGATAGTAGCCTACTAAGACTTATTCGAGTAACTTAAAGCTATATTTATCTCTATCCTAGTATTAGCTTACTATAATCTAGACCTATCTATAATAATCGAGACTAACGCCTCTAACTATATTACTATCGGTATTATATCTTAACTATATACCGATAGCGTATAGAAGCCTATTACTTACTTCTTAAAGAAGATAACTCTAGCTAAATATAATTACGAGATCTATAATAAAGAACTCCTCGCTATTATTAAGGCCTTCGAGTTCTAGAGACCTAAATTAAAAGATTACTAATCTAATAAAGAGCCTATCTACGTTATTACCGATTACCGTAATCTATAGTTCTATATATCTACTAAGTAGCTTAATCGTCGCTAAGCCTACTAGAGCGAGTTCCTTAGTAGATTTAATTTCGAGATTATATATCGCTCTAGTAGATAAGAAGCTAAGCTAGACTTACTTATACGTCGCTCTACTAATCTATCCTTATTAGTAGAAGACCTACGTATTAAATATAACTATTAGCTTATATTAAAGCCGTATAATCTAGTAGTAGACCTCCGAACCGCTATATATAAAATCTTCCCCTTAGGGTTAGGGTTACGTAACCCTAAGGTAAATAACTATAGATCTCGAAGAAACGGACGATTTTACGACTTTTATATTTCTTATAATAATAATAATCCTTAGGGCTAGGGTTAGGGTTAGGATTAGGATAAACCTTATTTTGCGAAAGCCTATATCGATACGATAAGCGACGATATAGTTATGTTTACTATAGAATCTCTTAGCGCTAAGACCTTAATCGATATTGAGAATATTATTAAGTAAATTTAAGAAGCGTCGATTAAAGATATCCTCTTCTAATAGATAAAAGGATATCTCTATAATAGATTAGATCCTTCGAATAATCTTTCTTTATCGCCCTTAGACTATAAGATTAAATACGGTCTCCTATTCTACTATAACTATCTCTATATACTAGAAGCTAAGAAGACGAATAAATCGCTCTATACCGATATTATCTATACGTATTATAACTACTCTACTACTAGGTACCCTAGTATTACGAAGACGTTCTACCTTATTAGTTATAGCTACTTCTAGCTATAAATATATAAAGATATAGAACGATACGTTAGCGCCTACTATACCTATCTTTAGACTAAGTTATTAAGGTAGATAAAACGTAGACTTCTTCGATCCCTACCTATACTAACTACTTAATAGAAGAGCGTAACGATAGATTTTATTACTAGTCTATCTAATAGCTCTAGCTATAACTTAATTCTTATCGTTATCGATTAACTAACTAAAATACGTTACCTTATACTATTTGTATATAAGGAAGGTTACTTAAACGTGTAAGTAGTCGCTAACGCCTATCTTACTTACGTCTAGAAACTTTATAGCCTTCTAGATACTATTATATCTAACCGAGGTACGTAGTTTATCTCTAAGTTCTAGAACTACTTATATAAGCGTCTATATTTTAAACGTAATCTATAAACCGCTCGTTATCTATAAACCGATAGATAGACTAAGTACTTAAACGAAGTTATTAAGGAATATCTCTAGTTATACGTAAACTACGAATAAGATAACTAGAGCCTATAGCTTCCTATTACCGAGTTCGTGATAAATAACGTATCCTCTAAGACTACTAGATTATCGCCGTTCTAGGCTAGTTATAGCTATAATCTATGCCTTAGAAGTAAGCCTTTAATATTACTAGAAGAAGACCTACTACTTAACTATAATACTTAAGCCTAGATCGACTACTTATAAACCCTCGAAACCTATCTTATCAAATAGATAAGGTATTAGTAATCTCGTATAGAAGACTCTACTAACTAGTATCGCTAACCGGCTTCTACCTATCGTATTAGTAATAAGGTCTTCCTATTACTTAAAGGAATAAGTACTAATTAACTAAATACTAAGCTCGACGTTAAGAACTCTAAATTATATAAGATTATTAAAGTTATATTACTATACGCGTACTAATTAAAGTTGCCTAACTTAATACGTATATATAACGTATTCTATGCCTCGTTACTAACCCTAGTACTAAAAGTAGATATATCTAGTTAATAATACGAGCTACTACCGCCGCTAGTTATTAATAGAGATAAAGAATAGGAAGTAGAAAGACTACTAGATATAAAAGGAAAGGGTAAGAATATCTAGTATAAAGTAAAGTAGATCGGATATAATAAAGTAATATAGGAAGTTACTAAGAATATTATTAACGTACCGGAAGTAGTAGAAGACTACTATACCTAGTATCTACGTAAACCGTAACTACTATATATTACTAACTCTACGATACTAATGCGACTAAGTACTCTATTATTAGTTACTATAATCGTAAGACTTTAACGAATTAATAGAGCGCTATAGACGTTACCTATAAAGGGAAGGGATACTATTACAATCTTAGCGACTTATATATAAAACTTTAAATTACGTGACTTGGAAGCACGTAACCTAGGATTACGTAATCCAAAGTTACGTAACTCGATGCCTAAGATATCTACTAAGTAGATAAATAACCTCCTCTATAAGAGAGCTTCTCTCTCTTTCTCTCTTCTTTAACTCGTTATTAATTTAGATAGCCTCTTAATTAATATCTTAATACTTAGTAATAGTAGTAGCGATAATATCGTCTTAAGAAGGTCTAGTATTAACTAACGTTTAACTACTAGTTTAAGTACTAATTAGCGTAGAAATAGGCTCCTTAATTAGTATAGATATTAGCGTAGAGATAGGCTCTACTAGCGTAGAGATAGGCTCTACTAGTATAGAGATAGGCTCTACTAGTATAGGAACGACTATTATATTTACTTTATAGGCCTAACTAGCTACTAAGCGATAGGTCGTTAGACTATTAAGTAATATAGTCGGACTATATAGCGTAGATTAACTATAATAGTCCCTAAATATAGCTAGTAGCGTATAGAAGGGAAGCCCTAAGCGAGGGTATAGATTGCTCTATAAGAAGGTATAATATAGGTCGAGAAGTATAGTAATAGATAGTAGAATAGGTCGAGGGATAATAGGAATAGCTATAATACTAAGAAGCTTTAAATAGGAGGTATTTACTAATAAATCTAAGCTACTAAGTACTTTCCGTATTCTCGGAAGCCTAATATATACCTCTCTCGAGGTATAGACCTAGTTCTAATTATATCGCTCCCTTTCTAAGATATCTACGACTTATCCTATAACGGCTCCTAGAGTAATTATACGTAGGCTACTAGACCTATATAACTATTAGTAGCTACCTAGCGACCTTCGTATACCTCTTACTAAACTCTCTACTATTATATATATAGATAGGGAATATATAGTAGCTAGTATATAATAGATACTATACTAGTAGTAGAGGAATTTAATAGAAGCCTAGGATAGGGTTTAAGCTACTATACTAAGCACTTAGTATACTCCTTTACTTAACTATTAATAGCCTAGCGTAGGGTTTAATTAGCGTATTTGCGATTATATAAGCGTATATAGTTAACTATACGAGCTCGTATAGTTACCTATACTTTTATTTACTTAATCCTTTACGTATAGATAACTACACCGAGCTTATTCATATGCTAGTAGACTAGTGTGTGCCACTGCCGCGTGCACGGAGCGTAACTGCCAATTCAAACCTTGTGCGCAAGGTGCCTAATTCCTCAAAATGCACTTTCGTGTCTTTGTAGGTCTTAGCCTCTTAGGATTGCTTGCTACATGGTAGACTTGTACAGTAGCTTGTTCCTCGCCGGAGTGCTTACCTGCAAAAGCCCTGCTGTACACGCGAGCGAGCATTCGCCGTGTCTGCTGTCTCCCCGGCAGAAGCGAATTCCGGAAACAATAGCGCGTATCACAAGGTCTCCAAACGATGACGCTGCCACCATGACTGCGCATCCAAGATTAGAACTCTGATGAGTCCGCAGGAAGGGACCGAGAAGGTTGTTGCGTTGACTTGTATCCTGATTATAATGCAAATCATATATTTCGCCACAGTTCGCCACAGCTCGCTCAAGTTGACCTGATGAGTACTGATGTAGCTGAAGTCCACACCGGTCGTTCGCCGCGGAGATGGCAGCTGCCTCATCATCGTGATGAGAGAATGTCACCAAGTTTCGCTGCTGACACAGTCTTGAGACGCGAGTGTCACACGCGTGCAAATCATGATCGCTCAACGTCTCGTTTTTCCGGCCTGCCCGGAGTTGTGACCGTTGTATCATCGTTGCTTAGACAAGAGCCTGTTTACGGCAGAATTTTTCCTTAGGCCTGGACTCCACGCCTGTAGCACCATATTTGTGCGGCTCCATATGCAACACATTTTCGTCGCATGCACCTTGTAAACTCCTGAGCTCTGCTTTCATCTCTCTTCTGTTCACAAACGCTGTTGTGACGCTGTTGTGGGAGAAGTTGCGCAGCGTGAATTGCGAACGTCACTTCAAGGTTCTCACCGAGAAGAATTGCTCGGAACACGCGGTGGAATGCATGATCCATCATTCAGTAGTGTGGTAGCGTGCTGACATGCATGCTGCCTGCTGGACCGCTATGCCGTCGTAGAGGATCTTGGTTCTTCGGAGAAATTAAAAATGCACCTCAGGTCCTCAGCAGCCGTGAGGAAGTGGCCTTGTCTAGGGTGGGTTTGCTGATGGTTGGCCAATCTGCATGCGTGGGACGTTCGCGTCAGAGGAGCCTTTTGCGGCATGCTTTCATGGCAGGCGGAGCTTGGTAGAGGGCCAGAAATACCAGCAGGTTCGCTTCGGTTTCACTCGGTTTGGGCATGCCAGTTCGGAGGCATGATTTCTGCCCAGGCCATGCTCTCCCTGGATTCGTGATGTGCATGAGAAAAGGATGAGGTAGTGCGATGGGAACAGCAGAGGATATACCCGATGCCATGGCGATTGGCGAGCAGTAATGAGCAAATATGAGCCGACCACAGTACCGACAGTGAGTTTCCTTTCTCTGCGATGATTGGTCAGTCTGGACATGGCTTGGGCGCACGCGTTTCGAGCTTCGTCTCATCGCGTCCGGGTGCTTATGACAGTTCTGCCTGGGGCCTCCAAAACGGCCATCATCCATCATTAGCACACTGATGGTGAATCCTTTGCACGCTTTGTCGGCCGTCCATACCATACAAAACATCGCGAACATCACGCACTCCAATCGCAATGCAGTCACTCCGCTTCCAGGTGCCCCGCGCAGCGCGCGCATTCTCGACGACCCCTGCGCGACCACTTGCGAAGATGCAGCTCATCGGCCGTTTGGCTGACCAGCCTGAGCTCGTTGATACTTCGACTGGACGTCAACTTGTCAGGTATTCGCTGGCCGTAAACAAGGGACCGAAAGATGAGAGCGGAAACCAAGCCGTGAGCTGGTTCAAGGTCGCAAGCTTCCTTGATGAGGGACCGCAGAGAGATTTCCTGCTCAGTCTGCCTAAAGGGTCAGTCCAGCATTATACGAATGCGGTGGAAGCTGTATTGGATGCCTTGGTATTACCCATGCCGCGCGCATTCCGTGGAGCTTGACCGCCGCTTGGGAAATATGCTATGAAAATGAATAGTACTAACGGAAGCTTGCAGAGCACAACTCTACGTCGAGGCAGAGGCGAGGATGGACACATACGAGGTCGAAGGCCAGAAACGCACTTCTCTCAACCTCCTCCAGCGTATGCCAGACACTTGTATGTGTCCGAATGGAAGACTATATGCTGACAAAGTTCAGGCTCCTTCGAAGCTCTCCAGCGACCACGTCCAACGCAAGACGAAGATGTCAATGCAGCCCATCAGGCCGCCGCTGGCCAATAGATGAGTAGTGCCGCTTGAGCCGGCACACTGTGCATGACGAAGTCGATATTGTAGAATACCAAGGTTTCCGGAACGGATAGCGAGGAGTAGGCGCAGACGTGAATGTATCATGTTTTGCCAAAAGAGGAAGAATACGCTTGGACGCTTGTGTATCTCATATGTAAATGGCGAATGCGAACGCTCTCAACTCTTGTAAGAGCGCTGATTGCTATCACACAATGATATCCGACAAGTATCTGAGCCACGACTTGCGATGTTCAGCAGGTGGAAAGACGTTGGCTGACCTAGAAATTCCATAGGTCAGCCCAGCGCGACCTTCAGAGCGCTGAAAATCTTGACGCGCATCGCACTCTCTGCAGTTCTCTCTTCTGGATGAAGACTCCGCTCAGACTCCACCGTCGTCCTCCTCGAAGTCGTCCTCTTCGTCTTCTCCGCCATCACCCCCATCCTCCTTTCCCTCCTCACCCTTACTAGCACAGACATTACCAAACCTCTCACACTCCTCACCCTCGCAGCCAACTTCTCTACACTCCCACCACCCATTCAAACTCGTACAAGCAAAAGTCTCTTCGCCAAAAGCATAAGCATAAGTCCAAGCCTTCCAGACCTGACCCTCAAACTCCGCACTAGCATTCCCAATCCTCATCATCGGCAGACCGTGACACTTTGGGATCGGCTGCGTTCCGCTAGACACGTCGTCTCCACACTGCACATTCTTAGAATCCTCGATGTTCAATCGAACACACTTCGTACTGTGCTGATTTCTATACAGCATGCAAGCAATCACGATACTACCGAAGCTGAGCAAGAATAACGGGATGAGTAACGGGATGATGACTGACATCCAGCGGCGGAATTTGCTGGGTCTCGGAGAGCGGATGGTGTGGTTCGCACCACACCAGCGATCACCGTAGCGAGGGGCGACTGGGTTGAATGATCGAACGACCTGGTCCTTTGTGGGATTTGATCCGTGCTGCTTCGGCCTCAACTCGCGATCCACATCGGAAACTGCGGGAAGATCCTGGACTGGTGTTGGAGCGATCGCATAGCTGTTCGGCGCCGGATCGTACGCGTGTTTTGGAGGCTCATCTGGGATACGCCAAGAGTTCGCATCGAGGAGTGGCTATTGTCCAGTTAGCGCTGCGGCAACTTGAGGGCACTTCAGTATGCCACCCGCGCTGGAACAGCATGCGCGGCAGCATGACATGCTGAGTGCCTTCGAACGACTACAATGAGATGGCTCACCTTGCCATCGAGCGAGGGAGATCTTTGGCGCGGCTTGAACTGCTGGAGAAGCACAGTCGCGCCTCGCTTCTTCTCTGAACGTCCGCGAGCCATGATCAATAAATATCGAACGAATACGAAATCAATGCGGACGAAAGACAGTCACCGACCGCGATGACAGAGTCTCCGCACGACATCGAGCAGATGCCTTGGAGATCCGGTCACCACCCATACAAAATCTCTGGTACCTTCATTCGTGACCCACCTTCATCGAAAGAATACCTGCTTACCACCAAACCCAAACCCACAAACCGATCCCACCTGTGAACCCCACCAGCATCTTGGCACAATGCCATAAAGTACATCCTCCATACACAAGAAGCACATCCATCATCGCAACACCACCAGGACCACGAACCTCGACAACATGCTGCCAGAACCCGGTCCCAGAATCTCATCACCCTCGACGACCATCTCCTACGATGACAACAACACGGACTTCGGCCTGGTCTGCCCATCTCCCTCCGTCCAAGACAGCGACATCGAACTCCCACCTTACCCACCGCCACCCTCCTACCCGTCTTCCGTCGCTTTCCCAGCCCATCGAGGCTCCGACACAAAACGTCCCCCTTCACCATCACCTCGAGCCACAGAAGAAGGTCAAGCTCAAGCAGCACCCGCCGCCGAGCAGCCTCCACCTCCGAGTCAACGTCGACGTATAAAGTGTGGATGCTGTCAATGGCTGTGCTTCGTCGTTCTACTCTTCCCATCTGCCTGGCTCTTTACGAGCCTTGGATTGTGTATTTCCCAAGCCCAACAGGAAGGAGGAGGAGGAAAAGACGAAGGTAGTAAGAATGGGAGTGCTGTGACTTCGACTGCGATTGAAGCGACGAAGACGGGCTCCATGGGGGGAATGGTGGAATCACTGGAACTGGGAGAGGCTGTCGATGGGATGGGTGGTTGAAGTCGCAGGCGTGTGAGGTTCGGAGATTGATGCATAACATATGACTTCTGCCACTTGTTCGGATCTCCAGCAGATTCGAGTACGCCCCCTGTGAAAGGGCAAAGGTCTTGGATGATAGTTGATTGAGACACCCATGAAGAATACTCGCAATACACTACACTACACTGCTCCCGCTGTCTGCTCTGTCTGTCGCTTTCTTGCTTAGGTACTACTCTCAATCGGGTATCAGTACAGCCGTAATAATCATAACAAAGAAATAATCCTTGCGAGGCCCTTCTCGCAACCGTCAACAACAGTAAAAGTAATGCGTTTCAAACGATACGCTCAGCGTTTAAACAAATGACAAGTGGCTCAATCTTCTCGCTTCTCACGATCGATGATGGGTTTCGGGATGCCTTCAGCCTTTTGCTGCTTGTTAAGCAGACTCCCCTGGACGAATGTACCATCTTCTCCAAGGTCGACAAGTGGTTTGCCACCGGCGCGGCTACCATCGATCACGCCACGACCTTTGGTCTCCGTGCCCCAGCCTTGACGATTCGAGGCTGATGCGAGGAGACCTTCACCAGTAAAGCCTTCAGGCTGCTGTCTGACCGAGACCTGTCGGCGCACAGGCTGAGATTCGCCGGACCCAGATCCAGAGGCTTCGCGCCGTCTCCCCTCGGGCTTGAATACAGGCTCTTGGCGAATTCCGAGCGGGTCCTCGCGCGACGATGCATGGTTCACCAGGCCCCTCGGATCATGATTTTCTGGAGAGAATCCTTTTCCTTTCCGCGCGTGGTGTATTGGCTCTTTGTGCTGGGGAGTGAGATCTATGAGACCCGGGCTATGAGGACTAGATGGCGGCAGAGTGGCTGGCTCCCTGTCCTTACGGAATACTGTGTTCGAAGGAATACCCAACGGATCTTCAGGAGAGTTCGCGTGCTTAATGAGACCTCCTGCACCAACGTGCTGGGGCACATATGCGCGGCCCTTTTGAGCATGCTGAGGTGGTTCTTTGTATTCTGGCGTCAGGTCTACCAGCGGCTTGGGTTGCTGTCTTCGAGACTGGGACCTGCTCAGTTCCGAAGAATCGGATCGATGTTGACCTCGGCTGGTGTTCCTCGTACTGCTGGAACGCTTCATCTCGTTGTTGCTTACGTTTCTGCGAGTGCTACTCTGCCTTTGCAAACCATCACCTCGACCGTCAGCCAGCCCTCCGTTGAGAAGATTCGGCCCTGACGTGAATGCTTGTTGCTCGCGAGCCTCCCTATCAGAGTACTCCTGGCGACGCTGAGAGTACTTGCGGCCAAGCAGACCGGTATCCTTGAACTCTGTCTGATCGGCAGAGGGCGCACGCTTGGTTACGGAAGTGCTGCGATTGAGGTTCGCAAGAGGCTCGTCGTCTGCAAGGACTGCCTTGTTGTGAAGTGCGGGTGGAGGATGCTGTCTTCTTGTCGACGCGCGCCGCAGCGGCGAGAGCTGGGTATCGAATGGGTTTGACGACCTTCTGAAGCCAGGATCGTGCTGGGACCCTGAACTACGAGGCCGTCGGTCGAATTGCTCCATGTCGATTAAAGGCTTGAAACTACCAAGCTGATAATGGGAATCCATCGATTCCTGTGGGCGGTGACGAGGAGATTCGTGCTGATCACTGCTAGGCGAGCGATGGCGAGACTCTCTTTGGGGCGACTGAGGCTTTTGGACCGCCTTGTGCTCGCCGTTCTGACCGAGTCTGTTCACAAGCCACCAGCTGCGCATGGCCTGAATGGTCGCGAGGAAATCCTCGCCCACTGCGCGATCGGAAGTCGAGAAGAAGTGGACGAAGTCGCTGGAGTCCTCAAAAAAGCTCGTCTTTTGCTGACTTTTGATCGCATAGCACATCTTCTTAGGCGGCTTGATCTTCTTCTTCTGCTTCTCCATGGACGGCGTGTAAATGTCGAAATCGTTCATGTGGCATATCTTCTCAGCGTCCCTATACCTGCCGGGTTCCTTCATATGGAGCACCTGACCGTCCTCGAGCATTGTCACGTAGCGCTTATGCCATTTGCCCACTTTCTGGGAGTACGAGAGCCACCAAGACCTTTCGCTGGGTGGCATATTGGGCACGCCGGCAAGAGTCAGTTCCGGTTCGACACTTCCCGTGCCAGGATCGATGATGATCAAGCTGTTCTGCCTATCGCTGTCCCAACTGTTCATGACGTTTCGAATCTTTTCATACCTGCGGAGCGGTCGTTGTATGCCGACAGTGCGAAAATACTCCAGCAGAAGTGCCGATCTGACGTCGATCCGTTCTGACATGACAGTCGCCGCACTCTTCAGGATACCGGTGCAAGTAGTGTCTGGGCCGACGGCGAACAATCGATTAGAAGTTCCGCACTCCACCATGACTTGCCGACCGCCAGAATTCACGGCAGAGACAGGAGCATCATACAGTGGCACGATACCACCCCCACCAGGTCTTATCGCTTGCTCTCCCTCCTTGGCTGTCTTTGGACGCTGCACCAGATTTGCGGTCTCCGGCACTGGAGGCGCAGCTTGCTTGCGCCGGAAAATAGCACCAAAACAGCCCACAGTGTCGTCGTGCATGACTGGTAACTCGGTCATGCTTTTGGTGGCACGGATCTGACCCGATTGTGGAGGCCCATCACCGCGCGCTGGCCCTTCCGCTGGCTTCGAAGGCGGAAAAAGCTCTCCAATGGGAGCAGACTCGGGCGGTGAAACAGGCGGTGATTGCTGAGGTCGTGCTCGTCCTCCGAAAGTCTCATCAACCGCAGCATGTGCCACTGGAGGCGTGTCATGTGGGCCATTATCGTTCCCGCTGGAACTCGTCCTCCGACGTGCTCTTGGTGGAGACTGTACTATTTGCTCCTTGTATACGGCAACATTGGGTGACTGGCGCTTGGAATGATATCGTGAGGGAAGCTCGGTCGGGTGTTGCTGCGAGGCTGGGCTCTGGTCGGGGGCCTTGTCGGCAGCTCCTGGCTTTCGTCGGTACCTCGATCTGCTCCTAGCCACCGCATCGCTGCCATGTTGCGGGGGAGAAGTGGGCGGTTGGTCGGCATTGTGCATTTCGTCCGAACGATGCTTTTCTCTTTGGGAAAGATATCGCGAAGGCTGGGGAGAGGCCATGATGCATTCTGTGTGAGTGGCAGCGTGTTGTATATGGATACGTATGTAGCGGAGCTGGGGGTGTTGTCGACGCTATTTCTGCGCTGGCAAGAGAGAGACGAGGAGTATGTCTACAGCACGACCAGGCCGTGTCGAGCTCCAGGAGTTCTTTCCCGCGTGATGGTGATGGGCAGAGTCGGGAAGCGGCAGAGGGTGGATGGGTGGGCGTTGGGCAAGAACGGCTTGTAGTCTGTAGGGAAAGAAGGTACGTTATGCTCTGCTCGGTGTGGCAAGGGCAAGAGCGGGCGGGCGACACGTCGAAAGACGGAATGATTGAAATTGCGCGGTTGACAAGCGCGCATCGCCCATGTCCCATGTCCCATGTCCCATGTCCCATGTCCCATGCCCATGGCCCATGCCCATGGCCAACTCCACAATCAACGCTGCTGCAACGCACGTCGCCAAGCAGGGGCCCAAACGCGAGTGAATCTTGCTGTTTCCGATGTGCGATGTGCCTCGTTTGGAGTTTCGAACGTCGGCACTCGGCACTCGGAAGAACCCTTGCATCGGCTCGGCTCGGCGGCGCGGCTCGGCTCGGCTCGGCCTTGGCAATAACCACCGCCTCGCCTCCATACAGTATCAATCCGTCGGTGTACATGTGTCCGTCAAGCTTTCCATACTGCCCTTCGTCGGAGCCATGCGAGGTAAGCTGTTGATACATTCTTCCAATGGCCGCGCTTGAATTTGCAGCAATCTCACTCACGAGCCCTCTGCCGCCCGCAATTCTTCCAACATCTGGCTTCAACCTTGATCTTCACCATGCTAGCAGTCGCTCGTGAACAGCACAACGCAGCACTGCGCTATGTCGCAAGATCGACTGCTACACCGCTACCTGGCTGCAGTCATATCATGTCTGGCCTTCATCGCCGTCATCTTCTTCTACCCCCATACACCACGTTATGTCTCAACATTTCCCGTCGAAAACTTCTCCGCCGCAAACTCAACCCTTGGATTTGGAGCAGTCGCACCCGTTTCAAGAGCTGCATCGCCGAGGCGAAAAGGTCTCAATTTTGCTGCAAACATCACACACGTCCATCTCACCATCCCAGAACAGCCGATCTGGACAGAGGAAGATGTCGCTGCACTGCACGCTGAACATGGGAGCACCCTGACTTACGGCAGTTCGCTAGCCTGGCTTGGTCACCTGAATGCTTTGAAATGGTTCTTGTCCACCAATCTCGAATCAGTCCTCATCCTCGAAGACGATGTCGATTGGAATATCCGGCTACGCTCGACGCAGATACCAACAGCCGCCGCCGCTGTTCGTCTGCTCACAAATCCACATCACTCCTCAGATGCCGACTTTTGGGGCCCTTCTGGATCGTGGGACTTACTCTACTTAGGCCACTGCGGCGACTTCTTCCCGAGCCATTTGTGGGGCCGTATCCCACACCTCACATTCCCGGACACGACTATGCCGATGGCAGATGATCTCCATCCATACACTCAGAAGTTCCTCTCATCCATCGAGGTCCCCGCGCAAAATCGTCTTGTCCACAAAACCGCCTTCCCCCTCTGCACATTCGGCTACGCAGTCACACGAGCGGCCGCCACGCGTTTGGTCAACCAGCTCGCAAACCGAGAACCGGAAGGAGGTTGTCTCGCCTACGACATCCGGATCCATGAGATCTGCCGCGACAATCCTGACTTCAACTGTTTGACTGTGAATCCAGAGCTGATGCATCACGTCGATGCCGCCAGCGAGATCGGGAATATCGACCAAGGCCGGGATCAAATTCAAGAGGAAAGCAGAACGGAGAGGAGACGTACGCCGAATATCGCTTGTGGCGCGAGGAATTCGGCCTTGTATACTGATGACCCGCACGTGCTGAATTATCTCGCATCGTACGCCGTGGATGAAGCAAATACTTGTTTGCCTGAGGATATGGAGACTGTCGAGAGGGAGATGAGGATGCGATATCCTTACTCGTGACGCCATACCATGCATCGAGATCGACCTGTTGGTCCCGTCATGGCCTGCCGAAGAATGACTTTGCTCGACCGTCTGGTTCGATCATCAATTGAGGCGCCGTCTCGCAGGAATGAGGCTGATGGTGCACCAAGAGACTGCGATTCCTTCCTCCCATGATGGGCAGGACACGAACTCAGCGTATGTACAAAAAAGTCTCCCCGTATCACTTCCCTCTCACGCTCACAGAGCCGTACGAACCCTACGCGTCCTCTGTACCCAAAAAAAACCTATACCTGTACTCGGTCTCAAGACATCAATACCTTTGCCCATCTGCCTTGAGATAGTCATCACCATTGCTGCCCCGTCTCTCTCTCTCTCTCTCTCTCTCTCTCTCTCTCTTTCTCTCTCTCTCTCTGTAGTCGCTGCATCAGGCAAGCGAATGTATGGCAGCATCTCTGCCAGTTCTCACGTCTTTAAGAAATGACATACGTCCTCCCTCGTTCCTCCTTTGGTCGGTCCACGCTCGCTTCGCTGGAATAAATTCATTGGATGGGGGTATGCATGCTTCTCTGAGAACATCATCGCTCGCTGTAAACGCTCAAAAACGATTGCCGTGTCATGACACAAACCAACGGAAGAAGTCGAATGAAAAATAAAAGAGCGGTCAAAGGTTGAAGCGAAAGTCGACCAGGGCCGAAGCGTGTCGAATTTGGCGCTCTTTGCCCACGAGCTACTGTCAGAGACCTTGCTCGCCGGCGGTGCAAAGTTTGATGCCCTTGCCCCATTCGGAGTTGAGAACTTGGTGGGCAGAGATTCGACGGCTGGCGTTGGGATCGAGAATGCTGTATATCACGTTCCTACAGCGTGCCTGACAGTGTTCGTGAGTACAACCCGCAGAGAAGGAGGATTTATGGGAACGCGATGTGCAGCTTACTCTATGCAGAGTCTCGATCGGAGCATAACCCTCTTCGCTCTTTCGACCACGGATGTAGTTGTCGTAGAATTCGTCCTCGTCCTTCTTGGCCACGCGCCACAAATGTCGACCCGTGCGCATAGCCATGTAGATGACGCCGCAAGCCCAGACGTCGACGGCGCGAGGATCGAACTCCTTGTCCGTGTATTCTTCGGGAGCGATATATGGAGCACTGCCGCAGAGACCAGCAGTCATGTGTGGTTCTGTCTCCCAAGCCATGCGGAAACATTCACCATTGCCGAAGTCGGTAATCTTCAGCGCTCCATGGGTAGTCAGCAGAAGGTTCTCCGGCTTGAGATCGCGGTGAGCGACGCCCATCTCGTGTATGTACTCGACCCCTCTCATGAGTTGTGCGAAGTAGCAGTCGGCTTCGATGACATCGAGTTTGCCATTGGCCAGTACCAAAGAATATAAGTCGCCGCCAGCGCAAAACTCCATCACCTCGCAGAAGTCGCCTTTGGCGTCTTCCAGCAAGTCCAAGGTGTGGATAACATTGGGGTGGCGTAAGGAGGAAGAAATGCAGAATTCCGAGTTGAGACGCTTGCTGTACTTCTTCGAATCTTCCTGCGGTCTCCGGCGGAACTCTTTTACGGCGTACAGCATTTCGTGTTTGGAATCGTTCGGATCCTGTTTATGTGCAATCCGGACAATTCCAAATGCGCCCCGGCCAACGATTTCTTGACACTTGCCATACTTTTGCACTAATGTAGCAGAAGCATTTGGACCATGATTCTTCTCCTTTGCCATCTTGTCTTTCTCATGCTTAATCTGATCGACCCAATTTGACATCAGCGACAATGGTTGCTCTTCATCATGCGGCTTCTTCTTTCCGAGCATAAAATCTTTCAGCATGTCCGACAGCTTGTCTTGCCGTTTCGCGCCCTTGAGAAAGTGGTAATGATCGCCGGTCTCCTCCTCTATCCAGAATCGTTTCGGTGCCACCGCGTCACTTTTCTCTTTCTTAGATTCCGATCCATTTCGCGTTGACGCCATTTTCTCGTTCTTTGAGGAAGTCCGGCTCACTTTCTGGGAGTTTGCCGGGCGTTGCTTGGGCGAGGCAGGATGCTCGGCAGCTGGGTCCTCGACAGCGGTCTCCGGTACCTTCTCGGCAGTCTCCTGTTTGACGTTCTCCCGATTGGTGTCGCGTTGTGAGAACATGCGCGAGAGGCGCGTGGTGAAAGTCGGCTTCTTCTGAGGTCCGGCAGGTCGGTCTTGCTTTCCTTGTGCTGTATCGCCGTTGGCGTTCGCACCGTTTGCACCGTTGGTAAGTGGGGTATCGAGAGGAGTCTGTGGTGGCGGAAGCACGGGATCGCCGCCTTGTTTACTGCTTGTGATTGAAGTAGTCGAAGCCGTGGGCGCAGGTGATGGGTCCAGCGGCGGCGTTGCGCCCGTTGCGACGGCCATCTTTTGTTTTGTCTCGCTGCGATTCAGGTTGCGTCAGTCTGGGCTTGGCGGCAGGCAGTGAGAGCTCTCTGCGCGGTGGTTCGTCTCCGATGCGGCAGGCGCAGCACTCGACGCGCAGGGACGGCGACGTCGGCGACGAAGATGCGCTGTGGTTCGGATGTATGAGCGAGCTATAAGAATGGCAATAAAGCTTTTTCGATCACCGCCACAAGCGTCCGTCCGCGTTGGAGGCAAGCTTGGTGCTTGGCGAGGGTCCTGGAGTCCGGAGTGGTATGGACTGTGGAGCGAGCACTCTACCGCGGCTTTGCGAGCGAGCAGACAGCGGCTCTCTGAGTGTTATCGGAGCAGCTCCGACATGTTGCCAAGTGCTTTGCTGCTGCGATGCGATGCGATGCGATGCGATGCGATGCGCGGGGAGGCTGCGCAAGTTGGTGGCCGGGTGAGGCGAAGGGTGGTGAAGTCAGAGAGGGCAAGCTGGGCCAAGCAGCACGAGGGCAGGTCAGCAGAGTGAGAAAGGCAAAGCAAAGGCAGAGGCAGAGGCGAAGGCAGGCCGCAGCGCAGATTCCGCAGAAGCAGAGGTCTCGTGAGGGATTTACTCCTCCTCCAACGTCAGGTCAAACGCCTGCGCTAGAGGAACGTCCTAGCTTCATTCTTTCCGGAACCAGCGAGCGAGCTGCCACCGCCTAGCTTCCAAGTCGTCGGCGAAGAGATGTGGGCAAGCCGCAAGACAGGCGGTGCGGTATGCGGTAGATTTGATTGCGGAAGAGCACGTTGACCCTCACCAAAACAATGCCTCAAAAAAAACTTCACCGCTTGGTCGTTCGCACTCCGAGCACGTGCGAGCACTTGGATGTATCAATATGTAATGCTTCTTGCAAACGTTTTCTTTGCTGCTGTGCCTCGCCGGCTTTCGACCGCTCTAGTCTCATGCACGACTTGTCCCCATCTTCACATGCTGAATTTGTCCACTGCCCTGAGCAAATGTCTGCATCAACTACGGTACCTTCTGCGGGGTCCGTGGCACGCGTCCAGACTCCAGAGTCCAGACTCCAGGTGCGCGATTTTGTTGCTGCGCCCGCTCGGCGCTCGCTGCGGAAACTCCAAATGCTTTCTGCACGTCTCGCACGCCGGCCAAGCGTCGATACGTAGCGGGAGCACAGCAGGCATGATGCCGCTCAGCTTGTCCTTGTGTACTCTTGTGCATCGCTGCACGAGCTCTTCAGCCGGCATCATACAACAGCTCTCTGGCCTGTCATCGACATGCATCTTCCATGCATTCAATGGCAACAACGACTCTGTACCATGTAGCCACATCAAGGCACGACTTCGCAACCTCGAGCTCGACATCCTCGGCTGAATGCTGATCAAGGTCGAGACGTCAAAGATAAGGCTAGACACCTCGGTACTAACACTAACTTGGTGCTGGAATATTTCAAAGGGAGTGTTGTAGAGCCACGTTCGGCCGTCGATAAGCATCTGCCAGCAATTCGAGAACGGCTGTGGGAGTGTGACGTGACACTGACACGCTGTCGGAAGATGAAGTCGATTCATCGCCCAAGAAACTGCTTCGTCCATGTTCACCGCGTTACAATTAACCTCGGCAGAGACGTCGAGATCAAGTGCCATAGACCTTGATGAAAATCATCTCGTGGCAGTGTGAAATGTTCCATGCGCCAGAAGCAGAGTGCGCCAGACTGAGAAAGCGCTCTGCTTAAGAAGAGGTAGATAAGCACCTGCTCATCTCGTGTGATGCACCCAAGGAAGGCGTAAACGTGCTCTCTTCAGCAATACTTCGTTCCATCTCCACGGCTGCAAACAGTTTCACGACAACAAATCATCATCAACACATTCTCTCGCAACAGTATCAACACAATGCTCCAAGGATCTTTTGCAATCATGAGTCTCATAGGCATCGCAAGAGACAAGCTCACCAGAAAAAGTCATGCTCGGAATAAATCGAGGGCAGGGTCATCAGGGAAGGCCAGATGCACGGAAAGCGTATCGAGGGCTGAGAACAATCATGAATTCGGTAGCAACCATCAAGTCGAGTGTGTTGCCATCACTCAAGACGCCGGCCACACACCAATGCCATCTCCCACATGCCACAGCTCGCCATCGAAGCCAAAGATTGTCATGAGTGGCAGGCCCGCGAGCGCTGGCTACTTCCACAGCAGTCTCATTCCAGAAGACAGAGGTGCATGGCCTCATCCCGCTACTCGCAGCTATGATGATCGGACAGCAGCCTAGGTGGCTTTGTGAGAATTGCAGTTGGGAGTTGACGTAAGATATCAACCATGCTGACCAAGCCAGAGGACAGCCAAGACATCCAGAAGCTCGCCATACCAGACCACGAACTTCCAAGAAGCATCGTCAGAGCTGGCATCGTCGGTCTCATCCCAGCCTCAGAGCTGCTTCCGTTCGTCTCACTGGTGATCGGCTACGCTCTTTCAGAAGAGCATTGATACGAGGAGGAGGAGCTGCGGGAGACCATGTTGCTAGCACAGTAGTATGAGCTGGGAGGTGCTGATTTGTGCAGGAAGCGATTGCCTACGTGCTCATTGAGAAGAACAGCAGTACCTACTACAATTTTCACAAGCTGTGCTCTACCCTTTCCGACTATGCGGCGAGGGCCATCTGCAAGAGCACATCTTTTATCGTCGAAGATATCAGTGCGGCAAGGTGGGGCCCATGCCATCTCATCGAAAACATCGGACGTATGACACAGTGTATTTTCCACGTGCTTTGAACCGAGGCGGGTGAAATGTTTCAGGCAGAGATGTAGAGCTGAGTTGGGTCGTACAGCCTATGTCTCCCTTGGCTTCCAGAAATGAACCTCAGACAGAGCGTCCGTGAACTGCACCTCACGAAGGGTATTATTCTCAATTGAGATTCTTCTTAAACTTCTCGCGTTATCGAGAAATGTCTTGATGGTTCGTCTGAAAGTCTGATGATCATGGGCTGAAAGAATGTGCAAGGATATCATAGCTTGAGCAAGGAGTAGTTTCCTTTCGTCCTTATAGGTTCGTGCGTCAAAGTTCTCACAACCTGTGTGCTGAAAGCATTGGCAGTGGCTTTGACGAGAATTGGAGGCTCTTTTCACCACGTACGAAAACATTGCACGCGGACATGATTCCTCCTATTGAATGTTCTCTTCAATATTCTTGCTTTTGATCAGATAGCAAGTACTAACGCTCGTAGTCCACTCTGGGCCAACTATAAGAACGCCTTGATGGAGAAAGAGAAAACACATGAACTTGTTGTATGGCTCTCCACTTCTCCCGGCCCGATCCTGGTTGATTGCTCCTCCCCGCAAAAACGACTCGAGCTTTCCGACAGGGAACAGGCCCAAAGCAGCAACTGGAGCTCCCGAGGCTATCCTCACCCGGCCATCAGCATCAAAAGCTCACGATGCCTCTCACGCGTCACTCTCGTCGTAGAATCTCTGCTGCATCTCAAGCGTAAGTCTTTGCCAACAAGCATTCCCAAAAAAAAAAGATGTCCTTCTCAGGCCAAAATCTCCAAACCGTAAGCGGTCAAGTCATAGATGGAGCTGCGTCCAAGTCTCCTCCATTAGCTGGATTGAGAGTGTTGGAGTTTGCGGGTTTGGCGCCTGGTGAGATGGTGCTCTTCACCATAATTTTCTGGTCCTAATGGTGAATAGGTCCCTACGCCGGCCTCCTATGCGCAGACTATGGCGCCTCAGTCCTTCGCGTCGACCGCGCACACCCAAAAGCCCATAACTCCTCCTCTGACCCACCACCCGTAACGACCGACCAGTTAACCCGTCACAAAACTTCCATTGCGGTGAATACGAAGACAGCGAAGGGTGTAGAACTCATAAAAGCCATCATTCCAAATATAGATGTCGTGATCGATCCTTTTCGTCCTGGCGTACTCGAAAAAATGGGGTTGAGTCCGGAAGATGTGTTGATGAAGATAAATCCCAAGGTGATTGTGGCAAGAATGACGGGTTTTAGGAGGGATGGGAAATATAAAGATATGGCGGGACACGATATTAATTATATAGCTGTATCTGGGGTGCTGAGTATGCTTGGGAGAAGTGGAGAGAAGCCTTATGCGCCCGCGAATATCGTGGGAGATTTCGCTGGTGGGGGAGCGGTGTGTTTTATTGGGATTTTGTTGGCGCTTCTGCAAAGGGAGAAGAGTGGGCATGGACAGGTTGTTGAGGCGAACATGGTCGATGGAAGCGCGCATTTGGCCACGATGCCGAGGTTTGGGACAAAGACTCCGATGTGGGATCAAGCAAGAGGGACGAATACGCTGGATGGTGGATGTCCGTATTATGATACTTATGAGACCAAGGATGGGAAGTATATGGCTGTTGGAGCATTGGAGCCCCAGTTCTATGCTAGGCTTTTGAAGGGGTTGGGGTTGAAGGCTGAAGATGCGTTTTCGCAGAGGGATAGGCTTGATAAGAGGACATGGGACCATCAGAGGGTTGTTTTTACAAAGATATTCAAGGAGAAGACCCGAGCAGATTGGGAGAAGATTTTCGATGGGACGGATGCGTGCGTCACGCCTGTTAAGACACACCAAGAGCTCGAGAAGGAAGGATTCGATCAACGTCCAATCGTGACTTTGAAATACACCCCAGGTCACGCAATCCATGATGGGGAACCTGAAGATCGTGATCCAGCGACTGGTCAGGGCTGTGGTGTTGAAGGGAGTGGATGGAGCTCACCAGGTCTTTACCCCGGCCAAGAGGGAGAGGAGACCTTGGGCCAGTGGATGGGATGGTACAGAGGGCGGAATTATACGGTGAAAGAAGGAGCTCTGGAGTTGATTGATCAGCCCAAGGCTCGGCTATGAGTGCGACTTCTTTGTGTCCGTCCCGGTACAAATTCTCGCATCGTTGACGCGGCTGACAGCGGAGCGATATGCCCGCAGTGGGGATGGTATGGGTGCCTTCGGCCTGCGTTCTCCATATCAAGTTAGCACTCGTGCTGGAGAGATTTGGCCCAACCTGAACCCTTGTTCCAACTGCCGGTCTACAGTCCTTTTGGAGAGATGCTGAAGGCGCTGGCCAGGCTTTGCTGTACAGCGGACCGCAGTTTATGCATCTTAGGCGGGCGTCAATGTACGCTCTGCGGGGCATTGCTTGTTTGGTTTCGATATCTTTCCTGCACTGATCGAGGTTGTCTCAAAGGATTGTAGCTAGCGGGTCAGCGTCGTTCCTTGTGCAGACACGGCAACATGCCTTGAGTCCACTAGTGCAATGAAGAAAGCGAGACTATCCGCGCGAGGCTTGTTATTGTGGTTCGTGTTCGAATTTCGATGGAAATGTGGGAGCAGAGGCTTCCATGAGCTGACGTTGATGTGCGGTATTTTGCTATGGCTTCTGGCATGGTACTTCGTGTTCTCGAGGATGCTCCCGCACCGAAGGCTCGCTTTTCGTAGATCGGGCTGATAGGTTTTGTGATGACTGACCAGGGAGTACGTACGTATGCAGGTCTTGCGGGGCTGCCATCAATGCATTGCACGAGCGTTGAATATCACAGCCACATGTGAAAGAGCACGCGACTCGCTCGCATGCATGATGGGTTGGGTTGTTTGACGTGCAGACGGTAGCGTGCAATCAATGCCATGTCGAGTCAGGCGTGCGATGGGGCGTTGGTCCTACAGTATGGCGGCACAACAATGTCAGGGACCTGCACAGATGCAATCAATGCATAGGCACTTGGGCACATGGCTTCTGCCAATGCGATTCCCATAAAGTCCTGGCCGGAGATGATAGTTGGGTCATGGCTGATGCGGTAGCTGGCGGGCACGCGCACATAGGCTATAGCGACGGATAGGGCTATGTATTCATGATGGGGGTCGGGGCAGGGCTGTATCTTCACACGAATCACATGATCGTCACAATCTGCAACGATACCTGGTATAATTACGATATCAAGCGCAGGCGGTAAATTCAACTAAAACTTGCAAGGTCTGATGTGCAATGTGAACTAGTTATGTACTGCTGCCGCTGCCGCTGCCGGGGGGTGAAAGTAGGCGCGGCCGTTGCTGGAACTATCCTGCATACTGCATACCACGCGTTCTCGCTGGCGCTGGCGCTGGCACTGGCAGGAGGCTCCATGTCACCGGCGACCTGCATTCGCGCGCGCGCGCTGCCTGCCAAGTGCCCGCTCTTCCACCACTCCTGCTCGGCGAAGCAACACATTCGAGATTGCAATAGAGGTACTGTACTATAACTAGCGCGGTAGACGGCATTGGGCATTGGGCATTGGCGGATCTCACTCGGCCGCACACCCCACCAACCACCACGCAGAAGCGGCAGAGCAGAGCAGAGCAGCATTCGGCGACGTCCGCCAGACAGCGGGCAGCTGCACTTGCCCGGCACCAACGGAATAAGGGAACCATGGGCCTCTTCAAGCGGAGAGAAAAGGACAAAGCTGCTTCAACCAACGGCGACGCTCGCTCTCCCAACGCCAGAGGCCCATTCAGCAGTATGCGGCGCGCCAACAGCACTCCTTCGCAGAATGCGAGCATACCAGACATTCCGCTGCCCAAAGCTCCAGATCCGCACACCGACCCGGCCGCGTATCTACGCAGCATCTATTCCGTGCGAGAACGAAGCAAGCTTGTGCTAGAGAAGGCGAAACGAAATCAGCTACGCCACTTCAATGTTGACATGTCAAAGTTTGCCGACACGGCACAATATGTGGTTGCAATTATAAAGGTGACACATTCGCGAAGCATCCGCTATGCCACCGTCCCAGCTGATCGTGAAGCAGCGCGACTACGCTCCACACTACTCCTCGATCCCTCCTCATGGCAGATGGCAGCATTTTGAAGTTGGTGGCAGACCGCGAGTCGATCAGCTCATGCAGACATGGCCCAGTACCGTAGACAGTCACGAAAGAACGCGACGATTGATCGATCTGTTCCTGGTTTCGGTGCTCCTAGATGCCGGTGCTGGCGCAAAATGGCAGTACAAATCGAAAGAGAGCGGGAAAATGTTCAAGCGCAGTGAGGGACTGGCAGTGGCAAGTCTAGAGATGTTCAAGACCGGCTTGTTCTCCAGCAATCCCGATCAGCCATTTCAGGTTGACAGCGAAGGCTTGAAGAAGTTGACGGTGGAGCAAATGGGCAAGGGCTTGCAGGTCAACCCTGAGAACCCCATTGATGGACTGGAGGGTCGAACCAACTTGCTCATACGACTTGGCGATGCGCTACTGAACCAAGAAATCTTTGGTCCTGAAGCAAGACCAGGCAACATGCTCGACTACCTGCTTGCGCATCCTTCGACACACGCGACATCGATCCCGATTATACCTCTGCCGACACTGTGGGACACTCTCATGAATGGCCTTGTTGCAATCTGGCCTGCCACGAGAACGCAGATCGATGGAGTTCCACTTGGTGACGCTTGGCCTTGTCGCTCGATGCCTTCACATCCAAACACTCCTTGGGAAAGCATTGTGCCATTCCACAAGCTGACCCAGTGGCTGACTTACTCCCTCATGGTCCCGATGCAGAAGCTCGCGCATGTGCACTTCGTAGGCGTGGAATTGATGACTGGTCTGCCCGAGTATCGAAATGGTGGCCTGCTTGTAGACACGGGTCTCCTCACGTTGAAGGAGGAAGATGCCATTCGTGGTTTGGAGCATTACCAAATGAATGCTACAAGGCAAGGACAGCCGAATGTGGAAGTCGTCCCAATGTTCACAGCTGACGACGACGTCATCGTGGAATGGCGAGCACTGACCGTTGGATTCCTGGACGAGCTTCTGGCGGAAGTCAACACTCTGCTTGACCTTTCTGGCGAGAACAAACTTAGCTTGGCGCAGATGCTCGAAGCTGGTACCTGGAAGGTGAGCGTAGTGCCTTTCTGAAGCTGCGGAGGCAATGCTAACAATGACTTGCAGGGCGGACGAGAGCTCGCGGAGGTCTCACGCCCCAATACCAAAGAGCCGCCTATCATGATCATATCCGATGGTACAGTGTTCTAGGAGTCCTCCATGTATACAGGATGGGAGCATGATCCTCCTTGGTGGGAAGAAGGTCCACATAATTCTTGCTTGTGGCCAAGACGGCATTCCGCACAGCTAGATGGAGCATCAACATCGGTCACCAAAAGCAGGCGCCGAAGTCTACAAGGAAGTCAGATTCCAGTACGAAGCCGTCCAAGAGCACCAATTGGCGATAATCCGCTTCGAGCACATCCAGTGAGGCGTGACAGCGGCACCGGGACGAGCGATTAATCGGTTCATTCGGCAGTGAAAAATGACAGCAGCTGAGTCAAGAGCAGGGCGACGCGTGTTCTGAAGGGAACTCAAAGGATGAGAAGAGCTTATCATCTTTATGCACAGCAGCGCTTGTCCATGAAGGCGATATTTGCCATTCTTTCGATTGCATCTCCGAATGTGTTTTCGTAATGTCGAGGTGGGATACACAAAGGAAGCCGCGGGATAGACGGCATTGCTATAGACACGCTAGCATGACTTACGAGTCCACGGAATGAATCCTACGGCCGCGACATTCACAATCGACTTCCCTTTAATCCGCACCGCTATCGCGGCCATCAGCTACGGCTACATACACAGTCCTCCCGGTAGGTACTGCCAAGGCTAACCTCTGGTAGTATTTACCGGTACTGTACTGGCTTCCCTAGCTATAGAGGCGCCACTTCGAGGCTATATAGCTCTGATTCAAGGACAGCACAACGAGTTCGAAGTCCTCTCTTACGCACCGAGAAATTTTTTACACACTCTCGCAACGTATTTGCGAGCTCCTGGCCTCAAAACGATTTCAACTTGGCATCATCATTGCTGTCGACTATTCGATCGCCTCCACATGGCGATACCACCATTGAAGCTCCCCGAGCAGGTTCGCCGCTTTCATGTATAACCTTGTAACTTGTGAATGTGGGATATGCCCCTCAGCTTCGTAAAGCCAAGCCGGAAGGAAGCTGTATTCCACGCGCTAAACGGCAGTGGGAGCGAGCGACGAGCTGGACAACCAGACACGCGCGTGAGAGCAAGCCTCTCGGATTCGTCGTACTTGGGAAGAGCACCATCAAGTGCGTACCTAGGTATTTGACATGCCCGATCAATCTTCGGCGATAGTTTCTGAGTCACGTCCAAAGTGAGTTGCCCGTGTCAAACACAGGGTACCGAAAAGCCCAGAAGACTCTCTCATTCAAAAACGCACATTTGGCCACAACCTGCAAACCAAGACCCGTGTCCGAAATGTATATGTATTCTCGTCTTATATAAACGCAAGAGCCAAACTCGCCACCGTCGTCAAACCCACCACAAACCACCCCGTCTGCTGAACCTTATCGTTCGTAATCATGCTCGCAGTGTCCCACACCAAATGCCTTAAACCATTGAAACAATGGAAAGTAAACGGCATCGCCAAGGTGAACTTGGTCAATACCTGCAAGAATGCTGGCCACGCGGCGAAGCTGGCTGCGAGAACTGCCGACTCCACATGCCATCCCAATGCTGGTGCTACGAGGTAGAGAGCTCCGTATGCGTAAAAAAGTCCTGAAACGGTGCAGCCTGTGATGCGGTTGAGGGCTGACAGGTACCAGGTGATTTGTGGTTTGTAGATGCTGAGATGAGGAGCTACGGGGCGGTTGAGGCGCTGTTTGGCGAGGATTTCGTCGCGGGCGTGGTTTTCGGAGACGGAGGCTGCTGCGACCAGTCTATATAGATCAGTCAGTATGAAGAACAGTCTCATAACCAGGACTCTTATGCGCATACCTCTTCTGTCCGGCAATGCCCATGGCGACTGCTACCGGTGCTGCGAATCGGTATGCATTGGGCTGTGCGGCTACTGCGATGCTGTCAGCTAGGATCTCTGTATGCTCCTATCATAGACATACACCGCCGAAGCGACTGCTGCGCGATCCTCTGTGCCAACATCTTCCTCAGTAGAGTCAGTGCTGGTGTAGACAGACAAACACAAAGCAAAGGACGACGTGAACATGTGAAGGGACGCCTCGATTACCACTCTTTCCCTATTGGCTGGCATCATCCTCGGCTTCGTTATTCCCGGAAGCTGCCGTTTGGCGCCGAACAGACACTTCGAAATTCTGCTTCTCTCCTGCTTCTACTTATCAAGGAATCTCAAAACTCCGTCTGGACATCGATCTGGCTGAAGGCACGGCTGAGCACTCATTGGCATGACGTTTTGTCATGACTTCCGAGCGCGATTTGAAGATTCCGAGACCAATTGCCTGTAGTTAATCACTCTTTCGGAATTTTCTATTTCTCGATGGAGCTTCATATCCGGGCTACAAATTTGTCTGCATCCAGGCTCTCACCTTCTGGGTCGCAGTAGAGAGCGGTGCTCGATGCGATGCACAGTGCGAGGCAATGGCGCTGTCACTGGGCTATATTCGAACTGGTTGGTCCAGGCTGAGGCGTTCCGGATCACGCAGAACTCGAAGCCCCGAACTGGCGACCGCAAAAGCTAAGAGAACAGTCAGGAGACTCGAGACTCGCCGTAGCTTCACGTCGACGCCCAGACATCACAGCCTTAAAGCTCCCTTGGCCGCGAAAGCTCGGGCACGGAACGCGCTGGAATTCCCAGGTGGCTCGATCTGGGCAGCCCTCTTGCTACCGCCGCCGACGCCATTGTCCCTTACGTTTATGTGCTCTTTCTATACACCTTGATGAACGGCAAGCATGATTGCGCCGTTGCGGCAAGGCCTCGTGCAAAGATGTTTCTTCATGGGTCCCGATCTCGAGGCTCACGCCTAATAAACGAGGTCGACGTGAGCTTCCTGACTTATGCAGCACGCGAGTCACCAGGAGGAGCTCTTGCAACATTTGAGTATCAGTCTCGTATCTATCTACGACTGATGAAGGACTAGGTGCAATACGACTTGTTTCAATATTCAGCTTCGACAGCATGACATTTTCCGTTGCAGCATAGCCCTCCCAGCGACGCCTCGCCCTTTCTCAGTAACGACGTGCGATTTCCTCATTCAAAGCCAACTCATTGCGCATGTCGCCCGTCGCCGAATACCTGGCTTTGTGGTTATAACAACTCTGCATATATCAACAAATTTGCTCTGACCCCAGACGAACCTTATCTGACTTTATTATTTTCTGGGGACAGGCATCCCCTGCCAGCTTCGCCACGATCCGCAACTCTCCTCATGTTACGGGTCTTGCAGTGCCGACATGTTCTAAATCGGTATCTTTTGCAGGCTTGAAATCCGGTATCTGATCCCCACTAGGCACCGCTACCCGGACTCGTTTGACCACTTTGACGCTTCTCTTGCATACGAGACACAGGATCACCATGGCTAATCGACTCTTGAGGTGGGCCATAAGTCGGCCCCTACCTCCGGCCGCAGTGAGGCACGGGAGCATACTTACATATCTCCCTCCATGAAAGTATCCATTCTTCCCTTCCGATCGCGTGCGGATATGGACCAATACTTGGAGCTTCAGCGACGCAAGATCTTGGCCAGCAGAAACCAACCATACCAAGTGCAATCCAATGTCGTGGCTGTTCGCGAGCCCACACGCAAGTCACATTCACCGACTCCACCAGGCGAGGATTCCATCAAGATCCAGGCGCTGGAGGATGAGCTGAGAAAGCTTGCCGAGAGACTTGTAGCCGTCGAAGCTCGACCTGAGTCACGGAACGATTCTCCTACGAAGCAAACAAGAGAAAAGGAGGATGCCACAGCGAAGCTCCGTAGGCGGTCATCGAGTGTGGCTAGCTTCGTAGCTGTCGAGCCGACGATACCCGAGGTTGAAGAAGCGACATCAACGCCAGAGAAGAGAGCCTCTGGAAGCAACTTCCCGTTTCATTTTGAGAACAATGCCCGCGCGAAAACTCAACAGCAGCACCTCACGCCGCAACGATTGTGGGCAATGTGGCAGCAATACAAATCAAGTGTCGACCCGCTGCTGAAGCTTATCCATGTATCTGCCGTTCAGCACCTCTTCTTGTCCACAGATGAAGAGCAGAAACAATCCAGTCTAGACGCAGAGGCTCTGAAGTACGCTATATGCTTTGCCGCTGCCGCAAGCCTTGAACAATCAGCGCCGGATGCCTCTTCTTGTCCCTCTGCAAGGCCACTCTCAAGTACTTATGCTTGCAGTCTGGAGAATACGCTCGCTAAGTCTGGTTTCATGTCGAAGCCAACGATCCAGGCTGTACAGGCACTTGCGATCTATTTGATCACTGGACAACATTTCCTCGACGCCAACTACGTTTGGTGCCTCAACGCCATCGTCGTCCGGCTTGCTCTCAAACTCAAAATCAACCGAGACCCCGAAACGCAAGGACTGTCATTTTTAGACTGCGAATACCGGAGACGACTTTGGTGGCACATTTGCTCTTTAGATGCTCGAGTTGCGGAGGTGAATGGTACGGATCCACTGATCTATGAGCGACAATGTACGTCGAGATTTCCCGTTGGCATACAAGACAGCGAGTTCGACTCTTTGCAGGATTTGGATGCCAAGCGGAATAGCCAAACCCACACTCCGGACATGTTCTTCGCCCTGTTGCGATTCGAGACCACGTATTATATGCGGACAGTGCTTTACTCAGACGATTTCATGGAGGATAATGGCTGGCCGATCCTACCCACAGATGGCAAGCTTTCCATAATCGAGTCTCTTGAGAAGATCTTGGACGAGAAGTATTGGCGCCGCTGCCAATGCAGCTCATCGGTATGCAGACTCGCCATTGCTTCAAGCAAAACTACTGTTGCCAGGCTCAAGCTTTCGGCAATCATGTCGGGTCAAGATCTCACACACCTCTCAACTCAAGAGATGGAAGAAGTGTTGTCAGCGTCGGCATCTGTGCTCGAAAACCTTCGCACGATCAGGGAAGAGCCTGGCTTGTCACGCTGGACGTGGCTGTGCCCGGCTTATGCAGAATGGGATGCAGTATCCGTCTGCTTAGCGGCACTTCTGCTTTCGCGTTGGCGATCAAAGGCTGTGATTCGCGCCTCTACCGCAGTCAACGCTTTCTTCGTGGCGTGGAAAGAGAGCTCGTACAATCCGGAGCTGTACAAACGCTGGAACAAGCTCGAAAACCTAAAATTGAAGATCGAGAAATTGCAGCGACACCAAAGCAGCTCGCCGCTTCGCGACCCGAGCAACTCCAGCGCATACAGCTCCACCGCTTCACTTACCGCACCAAATGAGCAACGACGAGGCTCTACTACGCCGAACAGCCCCAGTCCGCTCAGTCCCGCTCATAGTAAAGTAGGGAGCGTTTCAAGCAAGAGCACAGGATCTGTAAGGAGCGCATTTGAGGATCAGAATTGGCCCTTGAGCAATGCTTTGGGTCATGAAGACGTGCAATATGACCTCAAGCTTTTCGCTTTAATGATCTAAAATGTCGACATGTATACATATGTGCTGGTCCTGGCGATCAGCGTTCTGAATTCGAACAGAGTGTATGGATACTTGAGGAGTGTGGATATGAATTGTCTTAATGATGGATACCCTACCCTAGCATATTCTCGTAATATATCTTCTGTCACTTTGTAGGGCTGGGTCTGGCCTCCTTCCTGGGTTTCTTGAAGCAAGTAGTTGCGGCCCATTGCCAAGCTCTCGCCTTTCCTCTTGAACGACACAACAACGACCTCAAAGCACATTACCTGTGAGCTCGTTCTTCAACGACTTGCGGACTTGCCAACATTATTCGCAACTTTATTGCTGGTTCGGACATCTCATCAGCAGCAGCAGCTCATCACGACTCCACATCGCTTACAAGATGGATTGGCCATCGAGGACTCATTCAATAATTGACGTAAGTACATCGGACGGTACAAGGCATGCTTCTTCCAGGTGACCGTGACAGGGGTTTGCAGTATCAGACACAGTATGCTGGTCTCGGCCATCGCCGCTGTAGCGACAACACATATGCTGACCCTCGTCCTCTTTACTTTTCGTGGTCGCAGACTGTCGACACTGGCAGGCTTTCTTGCGATGATCTCGAAAAGATGCGCCTGGGAGTCGCCTAAATGCCTATTGGAAAGGGAGAAAGTCAAATGCTGACCATTGAGAACCAGTTACAGCGCGCAGGCGATATTCTACAGCAGTCATTCTACGCTTTCCGCGGACTCGTCTTCGACAAGACCATCTTGAAGAAGATCCGCCACCTACCAAAGTACTAGGCCCAATGGTGCTGCATGTGCATTGCAAAGGCTCCCGTGCGTTGGGCGAAGACTTCATGGTTTCGAGTCCGAAATTTTTGCCCGAAAATACTGTTGACAAAAACAAAGTCTTCTCATAGGGTGCATCACATCATACAAACAAGATGGCCGACGCCGTGACTGACTCGCTGGCAGCGATGGGCTTTGAGGATCGATGCAAAGTCTGCGCCAAACCAGCACCACTGCCTGTCTTGTCCTTATCTGTTTCCAATGTAGCGACGGCACTGATGGTGTGAGGCCTACTACATACTACAGCACAAACTGCCGTGCGGCGGACAGAGCTGAGCATAAGTAGAGATGTCACAAGCTGAATGATCCCAAGTACCTGGTTCGCGCCGCAAACCTGCTCCAATCTGCGTTCCTCACATTGCGGGAGGCGTTATACGGTATCAAGATCAAGGAGATTAAGGTGAATGGCAGCTTTGCGACCATTTACGAAGACAGGTACTACAAGCCCGATGACAGTGAAGGTCCTCTATTTCGATTCCTTGATCATCTCATCTAAGACAACAAGCACAAGTGCGCCATCTTGACATGGACTGCCTGCAAAGACGGAGTCACTTGTTTGGGCTCGGCGAAAAGGCATTCGAAGGTAGCTTCAGCAGGCAGATCTTGATGTCGTCCGGAAGCTGACGTTCATGCAGGTATCACGAAAGAGTGTATGATCGAGATCGATCTCTACTTCTATAAGGTCTTTCGCCACACCCACGATGGTAGGAAATTTTCCGAGATCAAGCACGAGGTCCTCGTAGTGGCCGAAAATGACAACAAGCGCTACTGCGTTGATCCTGCTGGTGCTCAACTTCACCAATTCCAGCCTATCATGCCACTTGATCTGTATCTCGACAAGGTCAGCGGCAAAATCACCAAGGTCAAGCCATATGGTGATTCCGCTCAACATTACCAAGAGATCATGAGGGGCAAACACTATCGCGAACTGCCGCCGGGTTACGATTATCGCGTTCCTCGAGTCCAGAATGAAGCGCACGAGCGATTCAATATCGCGGTGGAGGAATGGGAGAAGTCCGAGGGTCTCATTATTCCATAGCTTGTGCGGCTTAACCAGAAGCGCGCAGCCAAGGGCTTCACTTCACTCCGCATAAAGCTGGAGCATTGCCTCAAGCATTTCGTGCAGGACTACGAGTCTGGCAAGATCTTGATAACGCCTCACGTACGTCAGGAAGACTACGTTCACATGCCCACTCAGGCGGACCGCGAGTGGGATTCTCTGGGACTTTCTATGACTCCAAGTATTAGGCCGGCGCACAACAGGTGATCCTTTGTGGGCAACATCTGGATCGAGCAAGACAAGCGAAAGTGTTACATGATGGCCATCTGAGACGTGGCGAAGGAGTTGGGTAGAGCCGATCAGCATCATATCAAGCTCTCATACGTAACGCAAAGCGAAAACACTTGAATTGATGTCTTCATGCAATCTCAAGCATCGCCACTCAACCACCCATACTTATACCCTTCCTCGCCATCTTTCAACAAATCCGTAAAACCTGTCTTGACTCCGGCAGCAAGCTTCTCGAAATTCAGCCTCACGCTCTGCCGAATATTCCTCGTATACGCCTGCTTATTGTTCCCCGTTCAAGCACCACTAAATATCACTGAACGCCGCCTGCGCACCAGCAGGTCTATGCTGCCCAAACAACTGAGGCTGCGAGGTCAAACAAGTCAAATGTCCTCCTTGACTAACACCTTGACCATGACACATCTGCCGGAACCCATCATCTGTAGGTCCAGACATTGAATTGATACCGAGCTCGAAAAGGATACGTTGAACGCCCTTTTGCGAAATAGCATAGGCGAGCATGCAGAGGTTGTTGTGTGCGTGCGAGATGACGCGGGTGTGGTTCGCGTATACTTCCATAAACACTGCACTGCCCATCTGCTGATCAATGTGTTGCATTTCTGGAACTGTAGGATCGTCTTTGATAAGCACTCGTCCTAATGGTTGATGCAGATCTTCTGGAGGCCAACCGGAACCACAATGACCTGGCCATAAAAGATCCCAGCGGTCGAGGTCACCATATGGTGAGGATCTGGGGCTTGAGACTTTTTCCTCGTCATCTATACTGAACTCCTCGGCCTTTTGGCCTTCTTTTGGTTCGGGGACTGTCGGGTGGAGAAATTCGTTTGCAGATCCGCGAATCGGCTGGAGGAGGACTCTTGAAGCTTTTGCGAAGTCTCGCATTTGGTCTTTGATTCTGATGTCCCAGTCCGCGTCGTCTTCCATGATCAGAGCGGAGGATAGGTTTAATTCTACCACTCGTTGCACTGCATTCATGTGCGCACGCCAGTTGCCCATTCCTGCTGGTGTTCTGCCCGCTTGTGCTCCGCCTGGAGGAAGGGTCTTCGGATCGACGTCGGTGACGCCGTCTACGTATTCCACTTCCAGACCTGAGAAGGCTGCTGCCAAAGACATCGCATCGCGCTTGTCTGTTCGAGAGGGTAAATTAACGACGAGAATCTTTTGAAACTGTCGTGGAAGATCAGCTTCGTTCGTTGGGAGCCTGAGCAATTTACTTATGCCTAAGGTGCTGTTGTTGATATCGTCCAGTAGATCGTCTTTGTGTCACTCTATTGACTCCGGTACTGATCCACTGAACGCGAATGCGCCGAGGAGCAGGATTACTATAAAGCCGACTCCACCAACTATGGCATTTCGATGCGTGCAAAAGCGATTGGCGCTGCTGTTCGTCTTCAATTCTGATTCGGGATCCCACACTGAGTACAGTCTTTGGTACATGACTGCTGCTGACTCCGAAGCTCCAACGTGGTTCAAAAGACTTGTGTCGACGAAGTGCTTGCATAGTCGCGTCCGATGCTGATGTAAGGGATGTCGTGTTGTGCATTCCTAATTTTCAGAAGGCTCATGGACCGCCTTGCATTAGCATGAGTCTTGGCATTGAGATGGTATTCTAGATCAATCAGCGATGCATACTTTGCCTATACACCAAGCTTACAAAGCGCCAAGCGAAAAATGAATTGAAGAAGAGATCGTAAGTTAGAAGACCTTCGCCCACACCTTCTCCCAAGCATTACGTGGTCCATGATCAACCCACAGATGTTCTTGTCTGTCAATCTCAGCCTTGCCGCTCATGAGATCGACCTCATGACTTCGTATGAACCTTGTCCGTTTCATCACCTTCCAGCCGATGATCAGCACGGCGTAGATCGGAATGCCAATGTAGGCAATTATGAAGTCTTTGGTATTCCAGTGCCCTTTCGTGAATACGGCAAAGCCGTTACCGAGAATTACAATGACGAAGAAGGCCAGGGAGGCATATGCCGTGTATATCGTTCCCACAGCACGAAAAGCCATCTCGCCACGATCGATACCTTGGACCTGCGTCGCGCGGTAAAATCGAAGATAGGCAGTGACCACGGTAGACCATGTGAGAAGGCTTGCCAAAGCAGAGATGTTCGTGAGCCAGCCAAACACGTTTGCAGAGCCGGATGATACAGACATATAGGCCAGCAAGGAGAAAGAGGCTGTCGACAGCACGCACCACAGTGGAACGCCACTAGGCAACCAGTGAGCATGAGGGCTGGTCCTCCCAAACCGACGACATCTTACCTTTTTGTGCACCAAAGCAGTATTTGCGGTGCCTGTCCAAGCTGTGCCAAGGCATACAGGTATCGCGAGCCAATGTAAACGCAAGCATTGCCAGCCGAGGTTGCCGATGTGATGATGACCGCGTTGATGATAGATGGCAGTGCCGAAATGCCTGCACGCTGAATGCCTATCACCCACGGAGAGGCTTCTGCGCCGGACTTCTCAGTCAGGTTGGGCTCTGTGTGCGGTACGAGCACGCCGACAGCAAGTGAGCCGAGAGCGTAGAAGAAGAGGATACGCTACACAGGTCAAAAAATTTCATCAGCAAATAACTCGCGCCTACTATGAATGGCTTCCTACCCAGAAGACTCTTCGTACAGCTTGAGGAATGGTCTTGCGAGGATTTTGAGATTCGCCTGCTGCCACAGCTACGTACTCTGGAATAGTATCAGTATCGACTATGTCACGGACTGTGTATCAAATCGCCAAACCTGATCCGCCGTAAGAGAATGCAGCACCGATGAATCCAGCAAAGAGGCCGGCAAATCTTCCCGCATCTCCGGTGCCAATGTACTCTGCCATTGCTGAATATGGTGATTTCCAGTATCTGAAGCCGAGACGATCACCGTTGGGACCTCCGCCCAGATCAATAATGAAAGCCAGAATGAGCAGACCAACCATGGTCACAATCTTGATCGACGCAAAGATGAACTCGGCCTCGCCTTGTCGCAGAAGTCAGTACGGCCCAGTGCCACTGTTTTGTTGTCCCCACCACAATTCGGTTACGTACCGTATATGCTCACAGCGAAGACATTGAGGGCTAGAATGACCACAATGAAGATGGAAATCCAGACGGCCTGGCTGATAGTGTCATTCCAGTACGATATGAGAGTTGCTGCTGCGGAGAACTCGGCTGCAGTAGTGATGCCCATATTGTACCAGTTGTTCCAGCCGACAGCAAAGCCGACAGCTTCATCCACATATCGAGCACCAAGTTGAGGAATAGCACCAGGCAGAGGAAGCCAGGTCACCATCTCACCGAGGCATTGCATCTAGGCCCCGTCAGCTTATGCATCTGTCGCGCATCCAGATTACAGCCATGCTTCCGATCTCATACCATGCCCCATATCGCACAGCCTGTGAAAATGTAGCCAAGGAAGGTGCTCAGAGGACCAGATTGAGCCAGGTGTCTGCCAATCCCGAGGAAAAGGCCCGTCCCAATTGTGCCACCGATCGCGATGAATTGGACGTGGCGCTCCTTCAAGCCACGCTTGACATATCGATACTCAGTCTTCCCATGTTCTTGTGGGTCTCGCCAGTCTTCCTCCGTCGAGTTAGAAGTCTCCACTGCTGGCAGCTTCAGGTCTGCTGGGTCGGCCGGCATATTCCACTGCTTATTCACCACCTCAACGTCGCCTTGCATGTATGCCATGATAGACGGTGACACGCCGATCTTGTAGCCTTTATTGAGTGCTCAGGGCCGTTAGGACCGTGCCATCCCATGGTGTCAGAGGATGGTTCGTCTACAGTAATAGCAGAATGCTTTCCGCTCTCAGCAATTGCAGCTATCACGTTGCCCTATCTCAGTACCCGGTCATGGTGGGTTCAGCTAATCCGACCGCGCTGAATGCGAGACCGACCGCGCTAAAGCTTACCTAACCGCGCTAATTAAAACCTAAACGCGCTTTCCAATCTTACTCTCATATCCTAATATCCTATAGCCCTTGTTAGGGGCTAGGTATATAGTAACGTATAGAATACCTACCTAACTAATAATACTATAGGTAGTAGAACTAACAAGTACCTCCTAAAAGGATTGTATAGCGCGCTAAGTTAAAAAGGCTATACGAGTCATGTACGCCTAGCGTACGCCCCTAGCGTACGCCGCTTAGTATACTTAGGGCTTAGTAAGAGATCTTACCTTATCGAGGTCCTTATAATTATCCCCTTTCTCCTAGTATAGCTATCCCTAGCTATAGACAAACCTAACTCCTCGTTAAGCTATCCTATCTACGTACTCTCTTACGCCTCTAGTACTTCGAATACGCTTCGCGTACGTCGCTACTTCGTATAGCTAGTTACTATATAAAAACTCTTTATTACTATATAGTAGAATTTTTATATTTCTACTAGTAACGTAGCTAGGTAGGTCTAGCGTATTCCTAAGAATATATTAATTATTATTATTAGTAACTAGGTAGCCTATATATAAGTAGTATCTATAGTCTATCTAAAAACTTCCCCTATTTCTAAGCTTTCTACTAGTACTACGCTAATACCTCGCTAGCTCTACGTAAGCTCCTCTTATACTCTAACTAATAATTTTTATACTACTCTCTATATAGACCTAGCTTAAATCCCGCTTACGTCGCGTAAGTACGGTACCGCTAGTCCTACTATCCTAGTTATAGCTAGTAAGCGCTTTAGGCCTAATATAGAAGGTTATAGTAGATACTTCCTATACATAACTACTAATAGTAAGAATAATCCCTACGCGCTCCTCGTACGCGTCTCGTAACTAACCCGCTATAGAGGATCTAAATAATATATATAAATATATATATTAGAGGTAATATATATCCTACTACTAAGAAGAAGTACTAGAGATATACTAAGGGGCACTATCCCTATAAGCTAGTTATAGTACTATACCTCGTCGCGCTACTCTAGCGTATACGCGTAGCTCGCGCTAAGCGCGCTACTTACGACCTAGACGACCCTAAGTATAGGGATAATCCTATCTAGGCCTAGATTAGCCTTAATGAGATCTAGTAGCGCCTAGACGTATACGTAGACTATACGTATCGCTTCCTCTTCGTACGCGTCGCGTCTACTAACTACCTAGCTTTTCTAGAGATTAAGAAATCTCTAAATAGCTACTACTATAATAAGAACAAGATTACTAG
>LFZO01000370.1:0-40851 GCA_001578225.1 Pseudocercospora musae | reverse complement strand
CTCGAAGTTATAGTAAATACGTAGGTATTGCTCTATCGTCTAGTTCTAACGCTCGGTCTAACCGTCCGTTTAGGGGTAGTAGGCCGTACTAAGGCCCCTACGGACCCCTATATAGTAGTAGAGGCTACTCTAGAACTTAGAGGTAAGGATCGGTCCCCGATCGGACGTAATAGACTATAGGATACTATATAGGCGGACTACCTCCCTTAGGAAGATGTCTACTAGCCCCTTAGCGGTAATCTCCTTCCGATATAGGACATAATAGGCTATCTTAGAGTATCTATCTACTACAACGAGGACGCTATCGTAGGTCTAGCCTAGGACGTTACTTAGAGGTAGATCTATAACGAAGTCGAGCGTTAGATCTTCCTATAGCGCCTCGGAGGGTTTCTTAGCGTATAGTACCCTATAGGGTAGATGCCTCTATAGCTTAGCTCGGATATACGCCTTATAGCTACGCGTATAATCTTTAATATAGTGCCTAACTTTAGGCTAGTAGTACCCTCTCCGTACTAGCTATAGGATCCTTTCGAACCTAAAGTACTCCGATATAGGGTCGTCGTAGTAGAGCTAGAGGGTTTCTAGGCGAAGTAGCCCTACCGGTATATATATCGCGTCCTAGTAAAAGAGGAACCCTTACGATTCCTTCTATCGCTCTAGCTACGGCTACTTCGGCTCGTCTCTACTCTAGAGAGCCGCCCTAATCCTAGTCGCCTCGGCGTTAGTCCCTAGTACTACCCGAATAGTATTCGCAAGGCTATTTTGTACCTCCCCGACCTTAGCTATACTAGCGAGGTAGACGAAGGGTTTACTATACCCTCCCGGCCCTCGTTATACTAATGCGACCCTAATCGACCTATCCTAGGGCTCCTCGCCTACGAGTTGCCTCTATAACCTCTCGAGGGGAGTACGTAAGTCCTCTTCGCTTACCTAGTAGCTAGAGTAGTTAACGTCTATATAGTTAAGGCGCCTACTAGCCCTATTAGCTACCCTATTTTCCCTCCCCGGACGGTACGAGATATAGAAGTTAAAAATAGATAGCTATTTAGCCTAGCGAACCTAACGCCTCGTAAGCTCCTTAGTCGTTATAAACCATTTGAGGTTGTTATAGTCCGTAATAACCTCTACTTAGTACTATACGCCCTCTAAGTAGTACCTCTAGTACTTAAAGTACTCGACTATCCCTAGTATCTTACTATCGTAGGTATCGTAGTTCCTTTCCGCGCTATTTATCTTCCTCGAGAAGAAGGCTACTAGGAACTAGTATATCTTACCTTCGTATCTATACTACTATATTATAACGCCCGATATAGCGTAGGTCGAGGTATCCGTTTCGACCCTAATAGGTTAGGATAGGTCGAAGTACTTTAGTACTAGGGCTATATAGAACGCCTCCTTAAGCCGGTCGAATACTAACTTCGCTTCTATATCTAAGGTAAGCCGCTACGACTCTTCCTTACGTTACCTTCGCCTACCCTTAGCCGTACTAGGCCCCCGTTCCGTTAAGTAGTTTAGCGGAGCCGCTATTCGGGAGAAGTGCCTAATGAAATACTAGTAGTAGTTAGCGAACCCGATAAAGATATATATATCCCTTACGCTCCTTAGCTCGGGCTAATCTCTAACCGTTACGACCCTCTCTAGCTCTATTTCGACCCTATTTAGGGTAATTATATAGCCGAGGAACCCAATCCGGTCCCTATTAAACTCGTACTTACTAAGCTTCGTATATAGCTTATAGCGTTAGAGCCTCTCGAGGACTATAGTAATGTACTAGGTATGTTCCTCCGGGTTTTAGGAGTAGATTAGGATGTTATCTAGATAGACGACGTAGACCGTGTCTACTAGGTCCGATAAGGCGCTAAGGATATAGCTCTAGAAGGCCGCTAGGGCGTTTATAAGCCTAAATAGTATTATAGTATACTCGAAGTACTTATATCTCGTACGGAAGGTAGTCTTCTACTTATCCCCCTACTTGATACGGATCCTATAGTAGGTATCCCGAATATCGAGCTTTATAAAGACCCGAGTATTAGCGAGACGGTCTAAGGACTCCTATATAAGGGGCAAGGGATATCGATTCTTTACCGTAATAGCGTTTAAGCCCTAGTAGTCGACGTATAGTCGTAGGCTACTATCCTTCTTCTTAGTAAAGAGGATGCCGGTACCCGCTAGCGATTTTAACGGGCGGATCTAGCCCTTTTCGAGGTATTTATTAAGGTACTTCCTTAGGACCGCTAACTTAGTCTCCGAGAGATTATATAATAGGTTATAAAGAGGGGTCTTACCCTCTATTAGGTTAATAGACAACTTATGTAGGCTATAATCGGGGAGTAGGGACGCGTCTCCTTCCTCGAATATTCTATAGAGGTGTTTATACTCTAGCGGGAGGCTATTCGGGTCGTCTTAGTCTATCTTAACTATCGATATTATAAAGAGATACGTATCCCTATCTAATATAATCCTCGAGAAGTCGGAAGGACCCGATATAGCGTAGGCGCGCTACTTACGAGCCCCCTTTCTCCTCTAGATAGCTATCTTAGCTACGAAGTCGATCGAAGGGTTCTATCGTTCTAACTAGGATATTCCTAGTACGATGTTAAAGCCGTAAATCCTTCCGACGGCGAAATTGTCTACGTAGCCCCGCTACTAACCGCTCGTATCCTATACTTCGTAGGTTATACGGTATTTACTACTTATAGCTAGCGACTAGCTATTAAGGGTCTTATACCGCTTAGCGTCTATATTACTTAAGGCAAGGCCGGCCTCTTTAGCTACTATACTATCCAAGATATTAGCCTAAGAGCCGCAATCGATAAGTCCTCTAAGCGTATAGGAGTTCTCGCCCTATTGTAGCTTAATATCTAGTTAGATTAACTAGAACTAGTCCCGGTTAACCTATCTTAGTCTACCGGGCTCCGCGCTCCTCCTTTGTTCCTTAGTATAAACAACCTAGCCCGCTATAGCTAGGAGGGCTACTAGGCGGGTTTATCTTTTCCCGATTCTAGATTATAGATAGGGCACTAGGGCCTCTTATAGCCTATCTCGCTATAGTACTAGTACTAGGGGACTTCTTTATCCTTCTCGGACCTATTAGGGACGTTCTAGCGCCTCTATAGGGAGCTTCGACCCTTCCTACCTTAGCTACGGCCTTCCGAGCCTCTAGGTAGTTTGTCCGATACTAAGCTAGTAGCGCCGTTATCTAAGCCGGAGCGGCCGCGCTTCTTATTACCCCGGTCTCTATCCCTATAGGACCTACGCTCGTTCTCGAGCGAGTAGTAGTAGGTATTCGCTACCTCTTCCGCTTCGATTAGGATCTAGAAGCGCTACTAGCCTACCTCGATACGGTAGCGGATCTTCTTGTCTATAGCTACTACGAAGTCGTATATTATATAGTCCTAACGGTCCTCTTCGACCTTATCCTACTAGACCTTTATATAGTTTAGTAGCTTAGAGGAGGTATAATTCCCCTAGTTAGCCCTCTTTAGCCTATCTAGGGCTAATTGGCGGCGTTCTTCTTTCGTCCCTATAGAGTCTAGTATTGCCTACTTTATCCTTTCCTAGATATACTCCCCTAGGTCTAAATACGTAGTATATCGCTTCTATTTAACTTACTACTCCCTTCCTATCTACTCCTTAGCTAAGTCTACCTTTATTTCTTCTATAGAATAGATATAAGGGGCCTACCTAAAGATACGGTCGTAGTTAGTAACTTAGTAACCTATTAGTCGTAGTCTATACGCCCCTTGTCCTCGAATATATAGAGGTTCCTCGCCTTAGGGATTGCCGACCTCGTAGGCATAGAGGGTAGTATAGCGGGGGCCGCGCTTAGTTAAGCATTCCCTTGATTAGTAAGGAGGGAGGCTTCTTAAGCTATATCGGCTATTCTTTTCCTAAGATAGGCTAATTCGAGGCGTTACTTAGCCTATTTAGCCCGTTCTTCCTCTCGCTAGAGCTAAGCTACTAGGACCTCGTCGTTAAGGTCTCCTTCGGCGCCGCCCTACCCCTCATCGTTATCGATAGTATCCCCTAGCGAGTCGTTAGCTAGGATAGAGGAATTATTATCCTATTCGGTATTAGGAAAGTTTTCCTAGTTATTTTCTTAGCTAACCGGATTAGATACCGAGGCCTTTGCTTTCTTCTATACTATTTTGAGTACTATGTAGTACGCTTTAGAAGAGCAATTCGTATATAAAGGAGGTATATAATACGTAGTATATAGTACTCGATTAGAACTACTCGAATTACTAAAGAAGAAAGGGAAGAGAGGTATCTAGAGAGAAGATATATACCTATAGGCTAAGATAGGCCGCTCCGGCCCTTCTTGGCCTATTTCGACTCTAGATAGGCTAACTAGGCCCGTAAATAGGCCGACTAGGCTATAATCGTAACATTTCTCTAGTATCTATATACTTAGTATAGCTATCTATTATAGACTTAGTAATAGTAATTACTAACTAATTATCTTCGTATAGGATAATAGGCTTAATAGTACCCTTGTATCCTATTTCTTCTAATATATATATTAGGAATATAGCTTCCTTAGTAGTAGTAGTAAGTTAAATATACTCTATATATTATAATAGCGGTACTAATAAATACTAGCGGTTCTAGCGGTGCTAGCGGTACTCCGCTATACCCAAAGAAGTGCCTGAAATACGTGGTTTTGGTCATGATTATCGGGACCGGCGTAGCGCCGGAGGTACGTGCGTCCTTGGCGGTGCCAGAATACAGACGCCCGATTTTGATTTAAACACTGCGCAAGCGCGATATGACACAGCCACCAGAATGGCTTTGCAGCGGCCGGAACACATAGCAGAAGAGCTGCTGCAACGCGCTCACCCAGAACATGCCGAGACGACATTCCGCGAAAGAGTCAAACAGCGACCGCTTCTCCTTCGACCATCCTCACCAGATCCGACTCTCAACGCGCGCGCAAAGCGCCAACACGAACGACTGCAGAAGGAAAAGGCAAAGCGAAAATCCAGTAAGCCGAAGCTATTGTCTGCGAAGGCAAAGCGGGCGCTATGCATATATGAGATACCAAAGTCGCAGCAAAAATATGCCATTTACGAGCCTCTGCATGCCATGTGGTGTGAGTACATGCGCGACATTCTCGGCCTCAGGAATGGCCGCGCATACGTCGACTCGACAGGTGGTGGGCCAATTCTAGCTTCAGCAGATTATCATGGCGCCATGATCGAAGTCGTGAGGAGTAGATGCGTGAGCAGAGTCGGATTACAGGGCATCGTGGTCAAGGACACCAAGTTTACGTTTGAAGTCATCACAAAGCGCAACGAGCTTAAGACAATGCCCAAAGAGAACACCATATTCAGATTTGACTTGCCGCCAGAAGGAGACGATACGAGTGAGAAGAACCCCCTCATCTTCGAAATTCATGGGGACCAATTCAAAAGTCGAGCACCTGACCGCGCTGCGAAGAAGTTCAAGCTGCATATCAACTCGGATCTGTGACGCAACCAACGAAATCCTTCCACGTTATAGCGGTCGAGATAGTCCAAGATCGACGCCTTTGCTCCTTTCTAAGAGCTCGGCAAGACATTACTTCGCACTGAAAGACAAGTGGATAGACCGAACTAATTCAATAACCGACAGTCCTTCGAGTATCTTCGTTGCGACCACTCATATCTTAAAACGCTGTCGCGGTGGTGAGAGCTACATTGTGGCGCAGACTTGTGCTATACCTTGTTGAATGTCATGTCGATCGACGATCGAATGCCGCCAATTGCAGCGTGGTGACAGATGAACAACACCTACCTCCAAACAGTACTCTAGGCACTGTGAGTGTTTCCTGGAACTATCACCAGGGCATACCAACTGTCACATACGAAGCAGCGCATGTGACCAACTTGACTGGACCAGTGGACAATTCTTGCGTTAACTGCTGGCGATGCGGAGGCAATCTACGGTCCAACAATGATGTTTCTGGTGTCGGCGTAAGTGAACCACTTAGGCTGGATTGATGAATGTCTGATCAGCTCCTTAGGTCGCCGCAGCTTTTCTGGCCGCAGCATGGGCCTCGTTCGCTCTGCTAGCATGCGCCTACTGGATTGGCGTACTTCCTCCTGCACAATTGAGAAGTGCCGATCGCATCTACTTCTTCGGCAATAGCCGACGATACCATCTTGCATGGAGAAACACAATCGAGCGGGTGGCCTTGATTATTAGCGACCAAAAGCTAGTAACTGGCCTCGGCATGCTAATAGCAGGCTTTTATGAGGCCTAAACGAATGATCTCGATGCCTAACACTTCCACAGTGTGGTGTATCTTGCCTGGATGAGCTCAAATGTCCATCTCACTTCTCTATCGCTCCTTCAGCGCAGACTTGCTGAAGCTCCATTACTTCGGACCATTCGTCTCACTGGTATGGTTGCGCTACTCGCGTCGTTGAGTGTGGCCCTTGTACCATCGACCTCGTACGCATATTCTGCCAACATCAACATATCGACCATCTACCGACCAGAGACGCCAGTGCGCTGCTTCTGGGGTGTCGCAAAGTCATTGGAGCTTTCAGCCATAGGGACATACTGGATCCCATGGAGCGCCTACCCATACGGCTCATCAGTCGCTATGTACGCGAGCGATAGGTATGCCGCAATCAACATCAACACGGTCCTGTCGTACCTCATTCTGTACATCAGCTACATTTGGAAGGTCAGCCAACTTTTTACTGGAAGCCGATCATGGATACGCAAGTGCTTGCGCTCACTGCCGGAGTCGTATATGGAGTCCGCAATGAAACTGTGTCTGTTGCAGCGCCAAATATACCGATATCGAGTAGTCGCGTACTGGTACGTGATCTTCCTAGTATGTATGGATGGAGACACTGGAGAGTAGCCTGGCTTCGATGCTCTTATTGTTCTTTACCCTAGCTTGGGGAACACTTCAGATCCTCCTACCTCGCCAAACGATGAACTATTACCACCCAGAGGTCAACGAATCGGAAGCAAGGCTTTCCTTCGGCCAGCTGCTGCCATTACTATTGCTGCTTCAGCCTATCCTAGCGATCATCGAACATTTTGCCGGCATGAACGAAAGTTATGGTATGCAACGAGTCGAAACGCTTGATCCCGAGCAACCAAAGACGAGCAAGAAGCCTGCTAGGCCGACCGAAACTTTAGCGGACGTTCTGGAGGCGAGCGTCATTTTGAATGCGGACGAGAAGACGTCGGGACTACCAGACCCCGTCATCGGACATCTCAAGCACTCTCGCGCATTCACTGCGATGATCTGGACGCAAATCATAGCCGCCTTCCTCACTGGCGCTATCATTGTCGGTATGGGAGGTGCTCTACTTGGCGACACTGAATTCCGCATTGTATTCATCGGCTGGGTTGCTTGTGGCATGGTTGGATTCATGCCGCTCCACTCGCGCCTTCTGGTATCTTGCATAACATCGACTACAACACTACGACCACAAACCCAGTCCGTCACCGTGATCGCGGTGTACGCTAGCTTCATAGACGCTACAGAATGGAAAATGTGTATTTCATATCATGGCGACCTGGTGACCTTTACCGGTAGCTCGGTTGGGTTCTTGGTTAGTGAGAGGAGGTAGTTTGGAACAGCAGGAAGAAGACTGCAGCTCTACATCTACGCTGTTCAGATGAATAAGGGAAGCCTCGGCGGTATAATAAGATCTATTCCTCGGCCCTCCAAACCCCATCCTTACCTACTTGTAACACCTTTCCCATATGTCCATACCCAATCCTATCGTCCACCACAATCCCATTCCCTTCCTCATTGATTATCTTCCCAAAAATCGGATGCATAAAAACTTCCGGTCTCTCAAAAGGATTTATCCTCTTCTCCCTCATTCCTTCTATCATAAGATCCCAATCCACACACTCGTGCTCGACGTGTCTATTTCCGGAAGGGAGAGGTTGATTGTTCATCCACACGGCTGTGATGGGGACGATGTCGGCTTGACACATTATTGCTTGAACGACCATCTGGAGGCAGTGGACTAGATGACAACGATAAGTTAGGAGGCGGACCACGGGGGAAAGAGGACTTACGATTGTGTTCGAGTTGCAGCTCGTCTTCTTCTTTGGTCATGTTGGGAAAGTAGCGCTTTGGGAAGTAGGATTGATGGAGACGTTTCTGTGTGGAAAGGGGAAAGGTCAGCTTGGGGAATTTGAGAGGGAGGGATTTTGGGACGTACCACGCAGTGCCTGGACGGGACATTAGCGAGGTCAGTCCACGTCGATTGTTGATGCTGTCTCTATCTCACAGAATATGTATAACAGAATACGTCGCCACGAAGTTCCCGTTGTCAAGCTGAATGCCTTCGTCCAATCTACCCATTTTCTCCATATATCCGTACGGCACCTCTGTGTAAAAGTCTGATAGCCCACAAGATCAGTGCATTACTTTCAAGCAGACTTGTTTTCCCACTCACTGCTCATGATTTCGCTCCATCTCGCATCGAGCTCATCAGACGGATGCCCTACGAGCGGATACTCGTTTGACCAATGTCTTTGAGGAAAAATCTGCGGTTGGTATTTGATCCAAGGTTTTAGAGGTGCTATTCATCCATCAGTTGACACACCACGTTCATCAGTGACTCTCGACTGAGATCAACGCACTTTCCACGACACCTGCACCATGTATCCTCTCTCGTCTCCACCAGTTAGAAGTCACATACGTGACCAGCAATGTGTACACCGAGAGCGCGCAGAAAGCTGCTAGCCAGACAGCTACGAGATTACGCCATCTGTGAACTGGTCGTCTCGGCTCTGTGTATGGAAGATCATCGAGGATGCTATCTGCGTCGCTTATCGATGCGTCTCTGTAGGTGGGAACTGATTCGTAAGCTTGATCATCGTCTTTCTGCCGCTTGGACGAAGCCATGGTGTAAATATGTCGCAGAGATTGCTGTCAAACAGGAGACAGACACCGAAGATTGCAAATCAGTGATTGTCCGCTTACCTCAGAGGGAAACAAGCTCAGCTCTCAACTTGCCTCTCTACAATGGATGGTGTATATGGCCGACCTGCTGCCGTATCGAGAGCAGCTGAAGCTTTCCACGATGTTACGAGAAGGAGGAGGTGGTGTCATCCACGATGTCGCAGGGATCCTGGGTCAGGGCATTCCTACTGTTCACATGCTCGTCGCTACGCCTAGTTCGGTGCCTGTCTGGAGAATTCTTCAGGCAGTGAACTCTCTCATCTGATTGTCTGACTCGTTAGAATGATAAACGACTATGGGTTATCCTCAGGCTTGCGGATACCTTGTAGATTATGCACGATCCCTCCTATACAACTACGAGATGCGTGGGAAGAAGCTGTCCTGGGAAGGCGACTCAAGATTTACCAGCATTCGTGTTTCAGGGCGGACGTATATTCGTGTCACTGCACGGTATGATCGGGTCACAGGCACTATCTCTTGCCTTGCTTGACGTTCTGAGTACCGGCGCATCGAGCAACGTTCAGAATCCTGGCAAGACCACAAAGTCCTACTACAATCCTTGTCACCAGGACAAGATTCATGCTCGCGATATAAGAGCTCTTGTATTCGGTCGTATCGATTATAAGTTCTTTAATGCGAAGAACTCGCGCCGATGTTCGAGTGCGGAGCTACGTTATATACACGCAAGCTTTTCTGAAATCTGGGGGTGTGGTTGGCTTGGCTAAACATGCTTGTTGTCAACCCTACCCGTAGGCCTGGCTTCTGTGAGGCTACCGTACTCGGGCCGAGAGCGAGGAAGCTTCGGGTCGTAGATAAGGGAGGACGAATTTTGCGTGACTGATCGCATGATCTGCTTTTGAGGAAGACAGCTCGGAGAATGTTGCCGGTGTTGGAGCTCATCGATAGCAGGATCTAAGTAGTCTGAGAGCAGAAGCCAAGGTCCTGTCAAGCAGGCCATCCCTCAAAATCGACGTTTGTGGTATATTTCGAAGGTTGCCGGTGGGCAACCATGTACGTCCATGGGACAGAAGCCTTTCAGTGAGCACCATACCTACCAAACAGGCCATCATGTAGTCCCTGACGCCTCTTCCAAAGCACGACGCTATCAGCATGGTCATTGCTCCGATGAATAATGCTCTTGCCCTGATAGTATGCGGTGGGACAACCATCGCTTAAGATTAACCAAAGATCAAGCGAGCGTTGCTATTGGCGTTCCTACTGGTCAGTGATATGCGGTTTCTTCGGACGTGTTTCCACCGCCCACGTTGCTCAGGCTCGTCACACAAGGTAGCAGCTACATGTGAATGTACAGTATTTGCCTTGGCACCGAAGGAACCCCTGCCAAGAAGGGATAGCCAGATCCTATTCACCTCAGAATAGAGAGCATGCCTTCAGTGGCGATACGCGCACTGTATTAGATGATTGAGACTAGACTATCGTCTGTGACACATCGATCGTCGCTCAGGTCGTACAGCGGAGGTGTGCACCGCGACTGATTCTCCAGATGCTGCCCGGCTGATGTGTGCCAGTGAAGTCTTTCTGGCGTGATGCTCGAACAAGCTTCACATGTACGCTGAGCACTCATGTCCAAGCATTGATGCAGAAGCGTGGGTCCATACTCCTGGACTGTGAGTAGCTGCAATAGCAGGGAGAACTTCGCGATGTGCAAATGCTGAATTTAACTGGCCAATTCTCAGACATAGTTCAGGCCTTGATGGCCATCGAGTCAAGCTGCCTGTTGATAGACCTTGCTGGCATCGATACCACCTTCTGCCGGAGAGGAGGAGCTCATGTAGTGAGGAGAGCATAAGAAGCCAGACCAAGTTCGAACGAAGCAGCGATTGATCGGCAAGAACATTCCCTTCCAACCTCGATCTCCGCAAGATGCAGATCATATCCGTAATACTTTCTGCCTTCGTGCTCGGTCAAACTTCTGCAGCTCCATCACAGCTGGCAGAGCGTGAGTTACAGCCTGGATGTATGAAACAGTCTGGCTAACGTCGTTTCAGGTGGCAATGTGGGCGTGAAGCGCGAAGCCATTGCGGACAAACAAGACGATGCCGACATTGTGTGGCTCGGTAGACGCAAAGAAGACAAGTCCCAAGACGCCGACATCGTATGGCTCGGCAAGCGCGAAAAGGATGCGGATCCTGACGCCGTATGGCTCGGCAAGCGCGAAAAGGATGCGGATCCTGACGCCGTATGGCTCGGCAAGCGCGAAAAAGATGCGGATCCTGACGCCGTATGGCTCGGCAAGCGCGAAAAGGACGTGGATCCTGACATTGTCTGGATTGGCAAGCGAAAGGAGGACAAGGAGGCGGACGCTGACATTGTCTGGCTTGGCTGAGTTGCAGGTCATACCAGGAAGCCAAGCTCATGAGTGAATGGAGGCGAGGACCGGAAAGCTTGTGGTGACCTTGGCTGTGATGGAAGGTTTCTGCTTGTATGTGAACAGATAGCCGAAGTCGCTCGTTCTGTACGCTGGTAAGAAAGCAAACTTGATCTGAAGTCGCGCTTCGGTTACGCAGCTGGTTTTTGTGCCCATCCAACGTAGAACGCTGTCTACGTTCCAGCCCTATTCTGCAAGGTGTTGTGGCAATTCTGGCTCGGCTCGTTCATCAGCTGCGCATTCTCCGCGCCACGGGACCTAGAGCAGATGGCATTTGTGAAGGCGTCCATAGTTGCCATAAATGACAGTTCCTGGCCTCCCAGATATCGGGGCCCATGGAAGTTTGTACTCCTCTGTATTTGCTGCCACTAAACCAGTTTTACTGCACATAACCAGGCAGTGGTCTCTTCGCTGGTGGAGTTTGTTTCTTCTCGTAGCTTTCCAGAATCTGCTGGAATGCTGAGCCCATAACCAAGAGTCCAATATGAGATTGTCATGCTCTTCGTACCTGTCAAGGTGATCTTGATCTTGCACGTCGAGCCGACCGCCTGGAGTGAGAAGAGGAGCGACCAGTCATCCATATCGCCAACAATGAGGCGACTGTATGCACAGTCGAACGTTCCAGGCTCCAAGTGTTCATGCGAAGATCAGACTCCTGGCAATGCCCACGGGTAGGTCGATGCGGCGTCTCCGTGATATTGTCTGCCTTTTGTAATACTCTGACATCTTCCCGATCCCAAGCACATGATTCCTCGAGTGGTCGTTCTTTAGGACACTGGTCCTTCCGGGTAGTCGATTCCAGGCAAAGCATGGCAATTGTCTCTGAAGCACATGCCTCAAATGTGCAGGCGGGCACGAAGGTTGCTGTCATTTCCAACCTCGAAATATGCGAACATGACAGTACTTGATACCGCAGTGGTGAACAGGGCTTAGTTTGCACTGTGCACAATTTTTTGACATGGAAAGGGAAAGATCTCGGGGTGAAACTGATAAAAGACAGAAAAGGAATGCATATATGTATAGGAGAGCCGGAGCGCGGTCCGAGATTGCCGAGGACGGCACATTATTTAAACGACGACGATTGGCCTTGAATGCAGCGAAGACTTTATTAGGCTGGATATTAAAGAGGGTCCCATACGAGTTCTTCTTGATTTCGATCATGCTACACCTCATTCATGGGCCTCAACGGACTGTTCGACCTCATCCGCCCAATCATGCTTCTCAGTGGATGCGGCCTGCTGCGACGTCGACACAGGCAGAGCTGGCTCAGAGCTTGTCAAATCTTCATCATCAGTGGCCACGTCGGAAGCATGAGCTTCATTCTCGCTGGCGTGAGCGCTTTTCTCCTTCTCCTCTTCGGCTAGCTCTGCGGCTTCCCAGTCATCGGCAATTTCTTCGGGTTTCGGCTTGCTCTTTGCCTTGACAGGCGCTTTCTTTGCAAATGTGACTTTACCGCCGGAAAGGGCAGCGAAGGCATTACCACCGCCACTGAGTCCAGTACTCTGAAGCGAAGTTTTGGGGGCGGCTTTCTTCGCGGCTACTCGTGACCAGCCATCACCGGTAGCACCATCTGACTCGTAGCGCGTGATGTTTAGAGAGCTATCTGTAGTGCAGATTTGCAGACTACCGTATCCCCGGGAGGCAATGGCTGTGGCCAGCGGCATACGGAGGTTGTGGAGCATCTGCTCGAGCTCAGGTGCCGGTAAAGTTCTGCTGACTGCCTTTAGCACGACTTCCTCGCTGGGCAGGAATTCGATGTCAAAAGTGAATGGTGTGCTGGGATGCATCACACTGTTGACCTCAGCACGCACTTCGTCGATGGTGAGACCGAATCGTGGCTTGGTCACTCGAAAGCTATTGAAAGGCTCGAATGAGGTTGTCTTGGACTTAGCTGGAGCAGCTTCAGTGTCGGATGCGTTGGCGCTCACATTGGCAGATCGCAGCGTCTGCTGTCGGACTCGAAGTGCATCGGCCAATGTCTTGTTGGGTGCGGAGACGAATCGCGGTGTCTTCCAGACGATGACATGACGATGTGGTTCGGGGTCAATGCTATCAGAATCCAGACCAAAGTCTTCGGCCAGAGAGTGGATGAAGGATCGCTGCAGAGGTTGCATGGGCTTGAATCGCAAGCGCTTCTCGTCTTCGCTCGCTGCAAAGACACGAAACTCACGTTCCTGGGTTTGGGCCCACTTCACCTGCTTCGCGAAAATGCTCAGCGTCTCATTCGAGTAGGGAATGTGATCCAAGCCTTCGACGTGTGCTGACTGGTCAATATTAAGTGCCACTGCCAGTTTGCGGTTGCGCTCCAGCCTTGCACACTCATCATTGCATGGGAGTGATTTGTTGAGATTGCCGTCCGTGGATTTGGAGGCACCACACTTCATCTCCTGCTTTTGAGCTTGGCACTCGCAAGTGATGAAGATTTTGTTCTGGCAAGGCTTCTCCTCTTTGCATGTATATGGCGCGTGGCACGGGGCTTCATCTGGATGGCCACATATCTTCCTGAGCTTGCCGCAAGGCTGCAGGCACTGCTGTCCACCAGCGTCTTCGCAGTCACCTGCGCGGTGGCATGGCTTGCGACAAGTGTGAACGCCGCATTTGAGTTTCTTCCCGCAGACGACACCGCAGCTGACATCACGCAGCCAACACTGCTGATTCTTGAGAGATTTCTTGCCACACATGCAGCGCTTCTCGACCAGGAACGGACACTTTGGACAAGGGCCGTCGTTTTGATGGCAATTATGTGGGACTTGAGGATGTCCACAGGCTTTCGGTCTTTCGCACGAATAGCGACATGGTGGTGGCTGGGTGCCGCAAGGTAGAGGGGGCTCAAGCACCGTCCTTCCGCAGTTGCAGGCGATCTCCTCGAATATTGCTTCTCGGCATGAGCCGCAAGGTCCTTTATGACAGAGTTCTTCGCAGACATGATTGCCACACTTCAAGAGGCGACCACAAGAGCGGGTGCAAATGTGTTCGGCTTCGAAAGCGTCATCGCCTGATGGTGGCGCAGAGCTGAGTGGCCGTTGCTTGCGCTTACTGGCCTGGCGCTCGTGGGCTTTACGTTCGCCGGCGCAACAGTGCTCCTCGCACATGTGTCGTCCGCAATTCAGCGTAATTCGACAGACCCGCATGCATTGTGGCGGCTCATCGATACCCTGATGGCACATACTTCGGGATGTAGTTCTGCCGCATCGGCAGTTGATGTCGACAGTCTTCAGGCACGAAGGACAGTCACCCGTGTGGCACACCTCAGGGCATAGATGACCGCAGGCCAAGGTTTTGTCGCAAGGTTTCATACATGCTGGGACTGGATCACTGCATGATGTGCGTTTCTCATCGGTTAGTTCGTTCAATGGTGTCTTGCCGCAGGAGCAGTGAGTGACGACATCCGGCGAGCTTGGACAGTGACCACAGTCAGCGTCCTGAGGATGGCAGCCCTTAGAACAGCGGTGTATGCCGCAGTCAAACTCCCTCCCACAAGTGTTCCCACAGTCGAACACGCCGATCCACAATTCCATGACTGTCTCGTTGGCGTCGGTCGTGTGGTTGCGAAAGCTCTGTTCCTTGTCGCCTCGATCACCACAAAGCACGTCCTTTTCCATCTGACCGCAGTAGCAACGAGCGGGTGTTCGCACCTCACAAGGCCCGCAACTGCCTTCGTGGCATGGTCGGTTGCATCGATGATCTCCACATCCCATGGCAGCTCCACAGATTTCACCGCAAGTCCAGCCAGAGTCGTAATTGGTCTCTGAGCATCGCTTTGTCGTTTCGTGCTTTCCACAGAAACAAGACTGTGTGGGACCCATATGACTGCACGGCGGGCAAGGACCGGCGTGGCAGGTCAATTGACATGGATGAGGGCATTTTCGAACACGATCTTTGCCACATGACTGCCCGCATGAATGTGGAGGTAGTCCTGCGAGTGGTCGAGGTTCGAGGTCCTTTTCGCACCAGCATGTGTAAGAGGAAGGCAGCGTAGCCTGAGGTAGATTGCAACCGGGACATCGCCAAAGTCTGGGCGGTAGCTCTCCATTCTGATTACGCTGTTGTTCTGCGGCAGATCCTAAATTGGTCGACCACTTCTTGATACAAGACAGATGGAAAACTGTCCAGCAAGTGTGACATGACCAAACTTTCGACTTCCTCTGAACGTCGCTTGTACAGATGGGACATTCGTAGTGGCCATTGTCGATGTCTTCGTGCGTGCGTGTGGCAATATCCGGAGCGTGAGACTTTGGTGCTTGTTGCTTTGGCTGGCGTAGCTGTTGCGAAGACTTCGGGGCGGATGTTGTCTGTGGTACATCTGGAACATGCTGTTGGCCGGGTACGAAAACAGGCGCACTTCCTTGGAGTTCTGCGGCATCCGAGCTGGCTTCGGAAGCATGGGTCTCTGATCTTGTCAGTTGACCTCCAAACGCCCGGCCATTCACAGTGCGAGCTTCTGGTGCAACTCGGCCACCTCTACCTCTCCCACGCGCCCTGCCACGACCTCCTCGGGCACCTCTTTGGGAGGATTCGTCGCCGCCGTTGGGTGGAGATGTCGTTGCTTGAGAATGTGGCGCGATGCTTGCAGGGCGAAAAGTCAAAGCAGAATTCTCCGCGCCACCTCGCTGTCCTCCTCTGCCGCGTCTAGGTCGTCTCCTTCCTCGAGATGAATGTGGGTTGGTGTTGGATGATGACGCCACGGGGGCAGAAGTCGGGTGCTCCATGATGATGGTCGCGATATCAGTGACTGCTCGAAGTTGTTTGCCGTTTGCAAGGTGTGCTGTATATCGATGAATGCTGCACGTGCACCAGACAGATATGACGATGTAAGGAAATGTCAGGCTCTGCAAATGTCGGCCTGACTGAACAGCTTAAGAGCAACAACGCATGATCGTGAGTCAATGCACGGGAGTGCATCATGAGCGAAGATGCGCCATCGATGGTCGAAGAAAGCGAAAGCATCATCCTCAGGCAGAAACTTTTCGCCAAGAGTCAAGAGTGCGTGGGTGGGGCACTCGGCACTCCCGCGATTGCGATTTCTCTCTGAGGCAAGGAAGGAGCAAAGCAACAGGAGGGAGGAAGGAGCGACGCGGGCAGCACGTCGAGATTCAAAAAAAAACACAGTGACTACGACATCCTGCCACCATACCATGCCCGGCTTTCCCAGACTATCGCTCGTCGAGGGCACCTTCGAAGAGCTCGCTACGGAACTCGCCCAATACCTCGACAACGCCAAAGAAGGCTCGAGTGTCGCCGCCGCAATCACACCTCTCCTTGCCGACGCGGAGAAGAGCGAGCGCCCAGCAGAGTCCGACCGCGAAAATGTGCTGAAGAAGCTCGTCACAGCCAGCGCCGCCCTCAACAGCGCTCCAGAGAGGGAGTTGCAAGCCGCATACAACCTGCTCATTCACCTCATCTCCCACGCCGAAGACCCCGATCTGTTCCTGCCACCACTTTGCAAATACCTCAGCCAGCCCATCACATCCTCGCCGCACAATGGCGCTGGTATTGCGCTGGGCATCCTTGGCACACTGTTCAACTCGATCCAGCCCGATGACGAGACTCGCTACCACGTGCTCCTGGCGATCATTGGCGTGATTAAGAGCTCTGGCAACTACGACACTTTGCGACCACAGTTGAAGAATGTCGACAGCTGGGTGGAGGAATGGGAGCTCGAGCCAGCCGAGGCACGAAAATTGTTCCTGGCCATTTCAGATGCGGCAGGAGCAGCAAAGGAGTCGGAGGACAGCTACCATTACCTGCTGAAGGCTCTCCGCACCAGCCAAGATGCTGAGTCTGCAGCGGATGCCAAGGACCTCTCAGTGCGCGCCCTCAAGGCTGCTCTCCACAACGACAAGCACTTCGACTTCCAAGACCTGACCGCGCTCGACAGCATCCAGGCCTTGAAGAAGTCGGATGAGACGTGGTTCGAACTGCTGGAAATCTTCTCTGCTCAGAACTTTGACGACTTGCAAGACTTCAAGGAGGCAAACCCGTCTTTTCTTTCCGAGCAGAGCCTGGACGAGGCTATTCTTGACAAGAAGTTGCGCCTACTTACATTGGCCTCCCTCGCAGCTGCAGCGCACAAGGAACGAACACTTCCATACAAGCAAATCGCACATGGTCTTCAGATCCCGCTGGAGGAGGTGGAGATGTGGGTCATTGATAGCATTCGCAGTGGTCTGGTGGAAGGCAAGCTTTCGCAGCAGAAGCAAGAATTCCTCATCCACCGTAGCACTCACCGTGTGTTCACCGAGAATCACTGGAGGGAGGTCGCAGCAAGATTAGATGTTTGGAGAAACAGCTTGCAAAACGTGCTTGCTGTCATCCGACAGCAGAAGGAAGAATTTGTCCGCGAGAAGGAGGCCGAGCTACAGAAGCAAGGATCGAATGGAGAGTCGAAGGGCTACCGGCCCAACCGCGGACAGCGAAATCAGGCTGAGCGCAGAGAGCAGGCGATAGAGGTCGAGTAGAGCGATGGATTCTCGTGATGGTAGTAGCATGGCGTTCCGGGCTTTGGGCGGAGACTCGGTGCTTGAAAGCACTTTTGACATGAAGACAAGACAGCATGGTCGGCGTCATGAAAGCCGGCTATTAGATGATTTCAATGAAGTGTTTCGAAGCTCAGTCGCCTTGGGCGCAGTAACTTGACGACTTGCACATTGACGCGATTCGTTCGGTGTTGTGATGTCGCCTTGGCCATGATTGGCTGAGGCGGGGACCAGGATTGACCATGCCACTGAAGTGAATTCGGACAAGGCTACGCGAGCCGCGGTGGTATGTGCTCTCTCCCAGCTCACGTCGACCGTCGACCGACATCAACAAGAGGTGAGTCAGAGTTGGAGGCAGACTTGGAACTGGTCGGTGTCGAATGTCGAATGGCACAAGACATACGGCATTGGGACTTCATCACTATAGCTTGGGAGGACAGGTAAATGTTCCCAGCCGCGCGATGGACCTTGCCGTACGGCTCCCGTGGCTCACAACCAGACCTGCACTATGTCGACCGTACGGGTCTTGGTACTGGCCCACCACCACGGCAATTGGCGCATAGTGCGTGTCGATAAGCTGCAACTCAGCAGTGCTGCGCGCGCCATTCAATCAAGTCCGCCCCTTGCAGCTCGCTGCATCACAACGACACCGCAGCCCGGCAGCACGCTGGCCTTGGCGCCGACACCGACTGAAATGCGCCTCGTCTCCTTCTTTACCAAGGCCGCGCCCAGAAGCGGCGAGCCCGATGCCACAAATCTGCAATGCGGACCCGCTGTCGTGGCAGCGCCGACAGCAACCCGGATCCCACCTAAGTCGTTGGCACCGAACCAGCGCCTCCAGCTCGCCGGTGGCCTTGCGGATGAAAGCTCGGATCGCCATGGAAGCTCACAGCGACGAGACTCCTTCAGAAGGCCAAAAGGTGTCAGACTCACCAAGCTTCTTTCTATGAACCCTAGCATCTCTTTGGAAGAGTGCCTTGACAGCCATCATGTAATCCCAAGACCAATCTCTGCTCTGACGCCCTTTGAAAGTCTTCATGGACACACAGAAGGGCTGGACTCGCCAACTCCGGGCACCAGACTCGGGAATCTTTCCAATTTTCCATACATTGTGACACGGGAGCAAGACATGAAAGCGCGGCGGGAGCGAATATGGTCTGAAATCGAGAAGAAAGCTTCACCACTTGACAGGAGGGCCAAAAACCAGGCGTGTTTTCTAGATGGCGGCCAGCATCACATTGAGGAGGTTCAAACTCTGTGTGATGAGTTCAATGATGTCTATGATCATTTTGGGTCATTGATCGCGGAACTTGACCATATGATCCATCAGCATGGAGAGTCGATCCGATGCGATTCGGCTTGCCAGGCTGCGACGGCTGCACTTGTTGAGACAATGGCCCAACGCGAACAGAATGTATTCGAGACATTGAGCGTGAACTACTTCGGTAACGCAGGTGATGCCCGATCTTCGGACAACGAGGACAATGACGGTCCCGCCGAGGGACGCGTAACCGATGAAGGATCCCGTCAATCAAGTCAGCCACTGCGCGCGGACACTGACGACTCGATCGAGAGCACAGGCAGTCCAAGGAGCAAGATACCGATCCTGGACCCCACCGAATGCAGCGAAGCAAGCACGTTGGAGTGATGGAAGTGGCCTCGCATCTTCTCCTCGGTCACCGTCCTTTCCGCTGGCAGGCCCTACGCATCATACGCCTGACAAGCGACCTACAAGCTCACGGAAGGACTCCAACAAGCATGCTCTGCCGACAATCGAAGCCAACGGCAGTAGAATCCGGTCCAAATTTCCTGAGAGGATTGCCTTTCCATGAACGGGGGTGGCTGGTTTCTACTACACGAATCGACTTCTTCCTGTCGACGGCAGTATCGGCAGCCATCGATACGGCCTATGCGTTTTCCCGTTTCGTACCAGTCACACACAGATCGAGCGCAGGACAGTACCTGCTTGCTTGAAGACGACCAGACCTGTACATAGAGCTGTCCCTCTCATCTCCTCTGTTCAATCGCAAATCTTCGCTTTGCACTCGGACAGTACTCGTATGTAGGAACAAACGAAACACAGAATACGAGCAACGTAACCTGACAACGGCTACTAAGCTGCTTACTCCGCCAAGGCCCCGACAGTCTCTCTTTTCTTGGTAATTTCTATGTTAAGGAGCTGAGGGAGAAGACCTGTGGGTATATCATAGGCTACCAAGGCTCCTGCCTCTCTTATGGGGAGAGAGGTCATCGTTCTTCTCGGCACGTGGCTGTGGATGCGGAGACTTCTGAAGGCATAATTTTATTTCTACGTAAGTCGCCAGTGCATACTATAACTGGCATGTCAGGCTTGAGATGAGCAGAGATAGCAGCAGTAGACCTGTGCGTGTGGGAGAAAGAATGGCAGCAGTGCTGGAACCGGGACTTGACGAGCCACTGCCTCCAGTCGTAGGATTTGAGCCATTCGAGCCAGCTCTCGCGTCAAGCGCATCGACAAGTCGATTGAAAATTGGAGATCCTAATCCAGTAACGGGGTCCCAGCCAACGGACACATTATACCCCGGAGTCTGGCTCAGAGTGCAGTTTGAGTTCGGTGTGCATTGACCTGAATTGTTGCCTCCCTGGGTAATGTCGTGAAGTGTGCCATTCGGAAGACTGTACAGCCACGGGTTGATAAAGCCGAGCGTGGGCCGCCCACGAGACATTTCATAGTCATTCAGCAACGTGATGATAGCAGCCCACAGCGGAGCGGCGGCACTAGTGCCTCCCACAGGCACAGTCAACTTGTTCACAACTGTAGGAAAGGATGTCGAGAAAGCGCTGAGATCCGGGATCCCGCGGCCTGAAGCACTGAATCCAGAAAGATTGCGATAAGAGGACGGGATGTGACTGTCAATATAAGCCGGCACTACCGTACTCTGGTAGTCAGGCCTTTCAAAGTAATTCGAGAATCCGCCGCCAGACGCTATGAGAGACGCTTTGTTGATCACGCCCTTGACCGTTTGCTGTGTAGCTGCCATCTCATCCGCAAGATTGGTAGTTCCTCCCACACTTGTCACATACGGACAAGAAGCTGGGAACTTGGGTTCGAAGATGTCCAAATGCACTTGGTCCGGCTGATTACCCTGCGCTCCGTTGTTGCCGGAGCTGAATATTAACGTCACTCCGCGAGCGCCAATGGCTTGCAGCATCCTGCAAACACTTCTCGCGTATCCCTCGTCAACTTGGTCCTCGGCCCAGCTCTGAGAGAATGATACCACCGAGGGAACCGTTTCATTATGAATCATTTCCTGCAAGAATTGCACGAACGGGTCGTATGTGTCGTAAGTCGTATACCTTTGACCAGTAGCATCAACGCTGGAAGCGTTGCTCGGGCCAAAGACACCTCCCAAGTTGTAGAATATTCCATTAGCAGGCCAAGCCAGACCGAGAAATGTTTGAGTGGCCAGCGCAGTATCGAATGCTCCCTCTACCCCAGGCACCCCATTCACAGCATCACCACTCCCGACGATTTGGTAGCTTGCCTGCGCCTCAGCAGCGGGCTCGTTGTATGCTTTGAGGAAGGTCTGCAAATCACTCGCATTGAAGACCGCTGCCTCGGTACCATAGACCGCGAATGTGGTTCGATTTGGCTGAGGAGTGTAGGTAATGTTGTAGACTTGGCGAATGCAAGCAGGTGAGCTGACATCGTCAGCACCACAGCTCTGCGACTGCCTCCTCATGTGTTTGACTGCTCGTCTACGAAGATTCTCCTCTGGCTCAGACTTTGAAGGCTCCGGAAACACATTCGTAGGCGTGACAAACTCGATACTTTTTTGCAACGTTCGCGGTATGCTGAAGGTCTCTGTTCGCAGAATGTCTTTCCAGCCATCCGTGTAAACATGATACGTGGCATTGAGAAACTTCTCAGCTTGCTCTATCTTCATCGTTGCATCGAGAACGTTGCCGCGCTGACGCACGCTGGGTAATTGTATGCCAGCATCGTGAAGGCATTGAGACACCTCGTCAGAAGCTGACGGAGGCGCTGTGAGCAAGATCTGTAACTGGTGCACACTCAAGTGCTGTCTGAATCTCTCATGGGCAGGGTCAGCGATTTGTGCCGCAGCCTTCTCGAGGTCCAGAAAAGCATCGCTGACGGCGAGGCCAATATGCAGAGTGATTGACGCGTTTGGTGGAGCACGCTGCTGAATGTGCCATCCTGTCGGGCTTGCCGCGGCCGATGCCAGAAGCGTGCTTAACAGCAGTCGCAACCTATACCACCGCATGATCGTGAGTCCACAGTTGCATTCATGTTGCAAGGAACGTGAAGATGAGTGCAGGAACTAGAAAATACCATGCAATGCCTGTCAAGGCCGGCCATGTCACGCCACATAGAGCCTTGAGGGGTTCGTGTTCCTTCGGGCACCTATTTTTGGCGCATTAGGTAATCCTGCTTTAGGTCCCTGGCAAAGTCTAGCCATAACTCTGGACTCAACCACACCTGCAACTTGTTCTCGACCGTCAGAGAATCCGAATCGTCTTGAGTAAGCTTGAGGCTTCGTGGTGCGATTGTAGGATGAGGTCTATAGAATGGTACCAGTCTTGGACTTGATTGAGGCTAATGGATTTGTCGCTGGATACGCTCAGTGTAGTCGGTCCAATGTATTCAAGGAATCCTTGTTCCGGTGCAGGTCTCAGGACAATCGGATGCAGTCCACCACGAACAGCCACTATATGGTCACCAGCCATAGTGGTTGGAGGCACAGCCCAGAAATGGCCAAAAATCGAGAAAGCGGACGAACCGTCTGAGTCTTGTGTTTCGATCATACGGCTATCCAGCTTGCGCAAAGCACTGTCATCGTGTCGAAGTGGACTGATTGTGACGTTGCGGCTCTTGGGGAAACTTCGTGAGAACCCAAGCAAGAAGACTGGCAGTGATTCATCGGCGATCTTTCCGAAGCATGCCCGTGACAGCTTCAATGCAACACTTCCATTCATAGTGCCGAGGGCTGCTGGTTGCCTGTTGTGGGCCTGAAGCTCAGCATTGATCGATGCATGTGGATAGCATGCTCGGATGGATGCGGCGACGACAGCAACAGGAATGCTCACTTCAACATGTCCATCATCAGTGAGCTGCTTTCTTATGGCGCCCAGTCCAAGGTCCTTCAGCGCGTCGTTTATACTTCCAGATAAGTCAGTTCTCCAATCTGGCTGTGATCCGCTTTCATGGGAATTGGGAGCACTGCCTGAGAATTTCGCAAGGTCCGCCTGTTCGAGGACGCTGTCGATGACTGTGCTGAACGCTGCAGAATGTCGTGGCACGCAAGGGTCGAACGACGTGCTGAGCTCGTTCTCCTCAACAGTACCTAGATGTAACCCTTGTACAGCAAGCACACCATCAGTGGCTAAATCTGAACACTGGAAATCTGTCCTAGTCGATAAATAGAGCCCGGTCCTTTGACTTTCTTGGAGCCAATCGGCGCTGTAGGTCATACAACGCCAGTCAGGCACCCAGGAAGGAATCCTCTTTCCGTCAATATAGCCTCCGAAGAAAGCCGTGAGGTATAGGACATTGAGAGACTGATCACGATGCATCATGTAGGACGCGACATCTTGGAAGACCTGGATGGCATCCAGCCGATAGTCGACCGTGAGTCTTGTCTCAGTAGACATAGAGGTATCGCGGTCCGCAAGAAGCTGTGTCTCGTCAGCATTTCATTGACGGCGAAGGTCGTGGTAGAGAACGGACTGTTCTTGACATCCCCAGCAATCCATACACGTGATCCCTGCTGTTGGAGCAAAGACAACCAGCGGCACGATTAAGCACGCTTCTTAGATCCGTCCGACTCGCATCACCCTGAAGAAATTCATCCTGCGGATCACCCTGATCTGTAGATGGCTTCGCCCCTTGTGGAACTCTGAAAAAGCCAGCTAGAAGATTTTCGAACAGCAATGCAGGCACTGCAGTACTGGGAAGAGCTCTGCGACCCATAGCACGATAGGTCGTGTACGCATCTGCGGACTTGGTGGCCTGCAAAAAGTCGTTCCAGTCGACTGCAACATCGCGCCATCTTACCAAGAGGCTCTTGGCCGCCCAGAACTCTTGCCTCACCCAGATACGTTGGAACCACGGAGCTCTATGGAGAGATTGAAGTCTGGTCCAGGCAGCTTGCAAACGAAAGTCGTGACGTCCCGTGAAGAAAGTCTGCCTAGCAATGAGTATTTCCAGATCCTCCGCCGATGGTGCCGGCAAGTTGTCAAGCATATCTTCCCCTAGCCAAACAATTACCGCTTCGGCCTCTGCATAGATTGTCAGCATATTGCCAATGTGTCTGGACTTCTCCTCAGCATCCTCCTGGTTGATGCACAGAGCATCCACCCAGAGATAAGTGGTGCAAGATTTATGGCGAATGTGACTTAGCGCAGAGTGAAGGTTTTGAGTGATCGAGACTACAATGTCACCGCATGTGATGTCGTGCGTGAAGTTCGGCTGGCCCCAACAGTACGAGAGAGCGCGATACTGCACTCGCCTCTGCAGCTCGGGCACGAAGATGCCATTTCCATTCTCAATCTCGGTGACATGGAGCTTGGCCGCAAGCGATTGGCCGCTCGTTCCTGGGTAAAGGGCAAGAATGCGTGTCTGAGTGCCTCCAATGAGATGATATTGCGATGGAGCAGCTGTATTGGGGCTGTGCGCGATGCCTTGGCGGGCTGTACGCATTGCATGCATCTATGTGTTGTTGATTATTGTGAGAGAGAGAGCGAGCGTGCGAGGATGGATTTTTCGCGGAGATTCATTTCTCCGGATTGGTCTTGGCACTGGTCCTGAGTTCCATCTCTCAAGACTCACGCGCTGAGCATTGCTTCTTCTATTGACGACACGCCTTGCAAGTCGTCCGAATCTTCACTCGAAAACTTGGCCGAAGAAGTCTCTGCAACAACTCCAAGACATCTACTAGCTTCGGCCATCTACACGGGATGTGACTTTGAAAACCTGCAGAACGAATCACCCAGGAAGTCTTTCTTAGCACTCTAGCTGTTTCCCGTTACTGCTTTCTGGTATTTCTTTTCGCACAAAGATGCCGATATGGCAGCAGTGCACGATGGCAAAAATGACAATGCTCTTTCATCGGCTGCAGTGGTCGGCGATGACTTCACACCAGTCGGGCAAAGAGACGAAGCTATAGAATTCGCCGAAAGGAAGGATCTGAAGTATGAATAGATGACCAGACGCAAGGTGTCGAGCTAATGAAGTCCTAGACGTGGCCTTCATCAACGACACATCCAGGTCATGCATCTGATACACATCAAATAAGCCTCGACTGGTTCAAAATGCCGTAGATGATCGGGCTATGTGGCGCAGTTGGGACAATTTCTAGGCAGTGCTCTTGCTTGCTCCTTCGACTTCAGCTGTGTTGACACGCTTCACAGGTGCCAGTGCTCAGATATATTCTGATTGCTGAGCGTAATCCCGAGCCTGCGTTGACTCCCTTGGTTGGCTGGCAGAAGTTGAACGTACTGGATCGAGACGGCTGAGAGTCAGAACTTGTCGTAACGGTCGAGGTGGCACTTCGCGAAAGCAGTATGCCGATAAGCACAGGCAGCAGAACGACTCAGCCCCGTGTCAGAAGTGATTCGTAGGAGAAGTGTTTCTGATCACTGATCAAGCTGACGCTAATCTGCAACGTGACCACTACACAGACATCGGCTCGAACGAGCGAACGAGATCCGGAGTGCTGAGAGAAATGCCGTGTTGATGCTCGCATGTGTTTGATTAGAAACAACTAACTTCTAGACATTGTATTTCGCTTTCCCCTCCATTCGCCGGGTCACGTGGAGATCAACATTGCTGATTGGCAATCTCTCTCTTCCACGCTCCGCAACCATCGTGAAGCCGTCGCTGGTTTTGTTGGAACGCCTCTGTTGCTGTATGTCAAGCATTTGTTATTCTGGCATTTTCGCATTCTCGCAATTCCGCATTCTCGCATGTTCGCCGTTCCCTCCTTTCCTCTCCTTTCTCTGAGTATTGGTAGTCTGGGAATCCGCGAAAGGGGCCAGGGCCACGACATAACCACGCGCTCGCCGTCGCACCGAACAAGTGTCGAAACGCCGCGTGCCGAGGACTCGCGACAGGAAGGGAGCACGAGGCAGCAAATATTGCATACACAATGGCCAGCGCAATCAGCAAGCGGCAGCAAGCCCGTAACGAGCGCACGCTGCAAGACCTGATCCGCTCCGTGCCCGGCAACGATCGATGCGCCGACTGCGCTGCAAAGAATCCTGGCTGGGCCAGCTGGAACTTGGGCATTTTTCTTTGCATGCGCTGTGCCGCCCTGCACCGGAAGCTGGGCACACATGTCTCCAAGGTCAAATCGCTGTCCATGGACAGCTGGAGCACGGAGCAGGTCGACAACATGAAAAGCATGGGAAATGTTGTAAGCAACAAGATATACAACCCGCAAAATGTCAAAGCCGAGATTCCGATCGACGTCGACGAGGTCGACTCGGCCATTGAGCGATACATACGCCAGAAATACGAGCAGCGGACATTGAGCACAGGTCGAGGCGCCGCAAGGCAGAATGTGCAGAACACAGGAAGCACCGGCACCGGGACTGCATCATGGAGTGAGGACGGGCCAGATCTGCCTCCAAAGCCGACGAAACGATTTGGCTTCACTCTGCGATCATCCAGCGCTGCTGTTCCGAAACGTCAGGAAAGAATCACACCTCCGCTGTCTCCCGCCTATAGTGGCAGCGAGCGATCGCATGAATTGCCGAGTCCCAAGCGCATCAACAAGCCCAGCCGCTTGTTTGGCATGAAGATTACGACCATAGACAATAATTTTAACCAAAAGTTGGCCTACTTGCGAGACATGGGCTTCAACGACAATTCCAAAAACACGGAAGTGCTCAAGGGCACAGGTGGTGATGTCGAGAAGGCAGTTGAGACCTTGGCGAGATTAGGTGAAGGAGCGAAGCCCATCTCGCGATCGGTTACACCAGGTCCGAGAGCGCTGACTCCAGTGTCTATGGGAAGCTCTGGTGCCAATGGGATCTCGATAGAAAAGAAGAAAGACAGCAATCCGTGGGAGATCCGAGAATCTGCGCCTCCGCCAATTCCTGCTCGAGCCGCTTCCGTTCCACCGCAGTCTACAGCATCTGCTTCGTGGAATCCATTTTTGCAGCCCCCGGCGCAGCCACAGCCGCAGCAGACTCAGGCACAAACGACTCTTGAGAATAGCTTCCAAAATTTGCAAGTCTCGCCGCCTCAACAATCTGGACAGTCAAACCAGCAGGCATATTACCACAATGGCAACGTCCAGCAAGCAAACAACCCATTCTTCCAACAGCAGCCTCCGCAAGGCACGACATATCCGCCCGCTGGACAGCAATGGCAGCCAGCGACTTCTCCACAGCCAGCACAGCCATCAAATCCTTGGATGCAGCAAGGTGCGCAGCAAAGTCTGACGACAAGCAACCCCTGGGCACAACAACCTCCTCAGCAACAGCAGGCAGCTTCATCCTCTAGCGACCCTTGGCAGCAGCAGAACGTGATCCAGCAACAGCCCGTTGCTTCGCCGCAACCGATCTATGGGCAGCAGACCGATTTCTTCTCGCAGCCGCAGCAAGCTCAGCAAGCTGCACAGCAGCAATTTCCTTCCGGCCAGTCCTCGAACCCATGGGCCCTTCAGCAATCTCAGCAGGGCGGTGCTCAGGACCCTTGGCAGCAGCCTCAGCAGCAGCACCAGACTGTTCAACAGAATCCGTGGGCTCAAGCGGTGCAGCAGCCTCAACAAATTGCAGTCGCGAATCCTTGGCAGCAGCAAGCAAATCAGCAATTCCAGCCTCAACAATCTCAAAGCGGCGCACCAAATCCATGGGACCAGCAAGCGCAGCAGCAAGCCCAATATCAGCAGCAACAACCCCAACTCTTGCCCCACAAGCAACAGCCAGGATACGTCAATTTCGGCCAGAACTACGGGCAGCAGGGTTCCGCCATCAAGCACGACAAATCATCGATATTATCCTTATACAACTACCCACAAATGGCTCCGCAAAGACCGCTCCAAACACTGCCTGAGGACGGCACTTTGCAACAGCAGCCACCGCAGCTAGAGCAGGTGGCCCAACGGGGTGCGACTATGCCTGTATCCATGATGTCAGGCACCACGAACCCATTTGGACAGCCGAGCCATGTTAGCAGAGAAAGCGCCGACTTTCAAGGCTTTGCTGGAAATGGGAGACATAGTCCCGACGCGTTTTCTGGTTTGAGTGCTCGCTATATGCGATGATCATTGATAGGTGTTTTGTCTTGTGTTGTCGATTCAGCGTGGCGTTCGGGGGATGAAGGATCATGAAATGTACATCGCACATACAAAATCTACATGTTGGTAGGCTTGTGACTATGATGGAGGCTGCTGGAGCGAGCTCGACCTTGGTTTATACCTAATTCATCGCATTTTATTCCTCAAAACCACGTCTTTCTTATTCATCTCCTCAAGTGTCCCGTAGCCTCAGATCAACTCTCGCCCCAAATCAAAGCCTCCCATACTTTTCGTGAAAGCCAAGTATGGTGGTTTTGCGAATATGTCTTCTTTGTCGAATTTTACAAACAATGACTTGAAGTGTTCGGTATGAGTATGTGCTTCGGCGCCTTCTTTCGATTTATAGCTATAGAAAAGAAGTCTTAGCAAAAAAAAGCGAGATGTGTTTTGTTATGTGAATGGTCTGCGCTACTCACGTCTCAATCATATGAATAGCGGGAACTTCTCCATCGATTTGTTTTGTCATGATGTAGCGAAGTGTATAGGGTTCGGAGTCGTGGACTGCGCGGATCATGGGTTGCATGAGTTCTTGGAACTAGAGGGCATGACGTTAGCGGGAGGTGGTACCATCATACTGCAGGGAGTGAGGAGAGGATACTCTTGATGATTTTTCTGGTTTTGGGTAGAGGATCGCTATGATGTGGACTTCGGACATGATGGATTTGTGTTGTAGTAGGCTGCTTGAGGATTTTGGTTCTGATACTCTGTGCAAAGGCAGAACCGTCTGCAGTCTGCTTGGGGCCCGGGAAATTTTCAGGGGCGATGTTGCGATGTTGTCAAGAGAGGAAGCTGCTTCTCAATATGTGGCGTCTAAAGCGATCGATGCGCTGCAATCGCGACTTGCACGACTAGTGCAGACAGGAAAGAAGCTCTGTCGAGTCTGTATCGGTCCATGGCACCTCTAGTTGCATGTATTCAGTACCTTAGCTTTACTTATGTCGTGCAAGCACTTCCCGCACAAGGATTTACGATCCGCAAAGCCTCTCGTCCAGCTTCCGCCATAGCTCTTTGATACTCATCAGAACCAGGTCTGGTACGTGCTGATGCGAGGCAATGCGCATACACCATTGCAGGGGCCAAAAAGAATCTTTCTGGAAGTTCATGAAGCTGCACCCTTTCTTCGGCTATTGCAGAGAAATCCTTGATAGCTTCCTTGACAGAAGTCCGACCTTCGTCCGCGGCAGAGAGTGCCATCTGCATTGCATTGTCCTCTCGTATCACCTCGTGACAGCAGACTAGAAGCGCTTGCAATGCTTCAGAGCGAAACACGATTCCATTGCCGGGTAGGAGAGCATCGAAGTGGTCAACAACTCTTTGTCCTTTGAATGCTCTTGACAGATCGCGAAGGCACCGCTTTGACAGTCGGACAGACAGATTTCGCGATAGGTAAAAGGCAGGATCACTCATTGTGGCGAAAGGTCGGTGGAGTGCAGCTAGGAACCGGGCATAGACGAACGATACGTACTTGTATTGGAACGTCTTCAGCGTTTGAGGGACATCTTGGCGTGTGGAAACAGGAGCGAAGGCTTGTGTCAATTCGCCGCTTAGCTCTACCACTTGTTCAAAGCGCAGATTCCTTTCGCCATTGAGAGCTACCAGGATCTTGTGGCGTATTGGTAACGTGCTCGCCAAAAGTGTCTGGAGACTCGTCTGGTCTAGAACTTGACAGAGGTCATGGCTGTAAGACTCATCGATGAATGTGTCATCAGCTGGTAAACATGGCACTGAAGGTGGCATCCCAGAGGCCAAGCAGGCATGCTGATCAATCTCGACGACACCGTGCCAAAGCTTCTGCTCGTCAATGCCACTTTCTTGCGAGGAAAGCCTCATGCCATCACTCATATGTAGGCCGCGAATCATGGCAGAGCGCACGACTACTCCGGACTTGATGTAGCCGCTTGTGGAGTCGAGAGACAATACTTGGTCAGCCAGGTTAATGAGAGTGAACATCTGGACCGCATGAACATTGATTTCACCAAAAGCCATGGCTGACACAGGTATTGCTGACGCCAAGTCCAGCCATCTTCGGATCGTCTCCTTTGATATGGGTGCTTCGTTCGGAGAATAGGTCGCATTTGCAAGCGCCTGCATAACCAGAACTTTGAGAACGAAGCATACCGGCACGCTTCGCGGATTTACGAGCATGCTGTTATAGTCTCTCCCAACCGTTACTTTATCGGCCAAGGGGAATACTGTCCGTGCAGAAAACCTTGGGAATCGCCGACCGATCTGCTTCCGCAAACCGAGAAACCTTAGAAAGCACAGATCGCCTCCTATACTATAGTAGTTTGAGCCCTTTAGTGCTCTTATAGGTTCGTAGAAGTACTTAAAATAGTATTAAATTATTGAGAATAGTAGTATATCGTTTTTTAGTAGATTTATCGAGTTATTAGTAAATAAATAGTACTAAAGTTAGCTAATCTACTAAAGCTACGTACCTCGGAGTAGCCTAATAAGGGTATATAGAAAGTATAAGTAGAGGAGGTATCTCTACTATCTATTACTAAGAAAACTAGTAGTAATAGTAGTATTAAGGCCTCTAGTAAGGATACTACTATCTTATAAGTATTAGATATAACTAAGGAACTAGATATAGAGATTAATCTAGGGCATCTTCTAGACTACGAGCCCTCTAGACTATTAAGCGTTTATAGTAATAAAGATAATCCTCTATATAATACCTTCGAGTCTAAGTAGATACTATTATAGAGTAGTAATAAGGAAGTAAGAACTATTATTGTCTAGTATATAGACTTTAATCTAGACTAAGTTTAGTAAGCCTTCTACTAGTCTAAGAGTACTATTTCTAAGTATAATCCTAAGCTTAAAGAGCTATATAGAATAGTACTTCTTATTAGTTATAATAGCTATAAGAAAGTAGATATATCAAGGATCGATTAGGAGAAGGTATTTAATAAGAAGGATAATATTCTTCTAGTAGAAGAGTTAGTATATAATTAGGCTAAAGTAAAGATAGTAGAGCTTCGAGAGGCTAGTAAGATAGACGTTCGAATAGATATAGAACTATACGCTACTATAGTATCTATTATTAAGCTAATAGTAGCTAGTAAGATAGGTACAAAGTTAGTAACTAAGAAGTAGTTAGAGGTTATAGCTCCTTTAATTATAGAAATAGAATAGATAGGCAACTAGTTACTATAGATAAACCTATATCTTAGCTATAATAATATAGCTTATAAGACTTCTTAGTAGCCTAGTAGCTATTATTATGTTGATAGTCTATATATGCTAGATAACTATATATTAATCGACTAGTAGGTAAAGGCTATAATCTATCGTAAATTAACTAATAAAGATTATCCTTTAATACTCGAGAACTTAAAGAAGCTAGACTAGGAGATTATTGCCTATATTACTAAGAAGAAGTATAGTAAGAAGTCTAAGTCCTTATTAGCTTCGTTATCGTTTACGAAGTCCTCTTTAAAGAATAAGGAGATAGAGACTCTATACTATCTAGTCCTTACAAATCTAACTAATATCTTCTTTAGTAAAGAGATAGTATATACCTTTAATACTAGAGACTTCTTAGGTTATATCGCTAGTATACCTATCTATTATTATAGAAGGAAAGGTAAAGACAACTAGGTAGATATTAGACTAACTACTAAAGCTAGTCCTCGAGCGATTTTAAGGTCGTTCTTTAACTAGATACTATTAGTACTAGAGTTTATATATCTATACGATTCTTCGATAGTTTCTTATATATTTAATATACTTAATAACGAGGAATACGATATTAATAGCCTTACTACTACTATAACTATAGAATAGAAGGCAATAGGCCTATAAGAAGGAATAAGGAAGAGATTAGTAAAAGTAGTAAGGAATTAGGCGAGGGATCGTACTATTAGTAATATAGGCGTAGCTCCTACTAACCTCGCTAAGGATAAGAATATATAAGCGAACTACTAGCCTACCTCGACTTAGTATTACTATACTTTCTACTACTCGGATTGTAATACTTTTTAAATATATAAAGAGGCTATAACGAGGTCTATCTCCTTTATTAGTATTAACTTATTATATACGTTAGTTAGTAAATAGTAAATATAGTAAGATAGTAGTAATTCGAAAGATTTACTTTATCCTCTAATCTATATATACTAATGCCGCGCTAGGCATAGAGTTATATAGAGCTAACTATACTTTATATTTCTAAATATTTCTCGTCTTTACTTATTATCTCTTCTTTATTATCCTTATATACTATTATATCGCTATTGAGTACCTTATTTAGCGAGACTTTAGCCTAATATATCTACTAACGCTCTATAGTATTAAACTCGAGGATATTCTAACTAGAATTAGCTATTTCGAGGTACTTGTCTTCGCTAAAGCCTAAATCTATTCTATCGACGTTATATCCGGAATACTTAAATATAGCGTATACCTTATTACTAGTATACTCCTATAGGTACTAGATAAGGTATTTCTCGAAGGTTAGAAAGTAATCTACGTTAGTAATATATCGCTTAATAAACTTCTTTTAGAGATTAAATATCTATTTAATAGAATTTAAATCTAGCGAGTATAGTAGTAGATACTTAATACAATAGCTAGTATCTAGTATTAACCTTACAATCTTAGTACTATAGTAGATTAAATAGTTATCTATTATAAAGATTATTTAAGGGCTACTATCTAGTAATAGAAGAATATTATCTATAAGCTAATAGAAGAATATCTCCTTCGTAATTAAATCCTATTAGATAGTAGTATAAGGTAGGTACCTATCGATAATAAACGCTAGTAATATCGACTAGTAGATCTTACGCTTTATAAAGGCTATATTATAATAATCTACGCCTCGAGGGCTCTAGCTATACTTTCGCTAACTAGTCTTCTAATTATAGGTAGTCTCGTTAATAAATATTAACCTATCTATAGGCTACTTTTAACTCCTAGTAAGCTAGAGTACCTATAGTACTAGATTACGCTCTTTTGCTATCCTCTAAGCTATCTTACAAGTCTATCCGTATTTCTTTAGTATACTATATACTATACGTACTAATAATTCTACCTCGAATTAATCGAATATTATAAGTATTATCTCTACTAAATAAGCGTCTAGATACTTAGTAAGATACTATAGAAGCTATAACTCTTAATTAACGTTTAAGAGCCTAGGTCTACCTTACTTAGTATAGTAATCGAGATATATAGACTCTAGTCTTTAGGATTATAGGAATTTAATAAAATGTATAAGAATATAGAATAAGAATAGACCTAGAAATAGGATTAGACTACGTACTAATCTAGTCTATAACCCTCTAGGCTTAGGCTAGTACTAGAGTCTAGATTTAAAGGCCTTAATAGAAAAAGGTAGATTAGGATAAGATTAGGGAAAGGATAAAGAGGAAGGCAAAAGAGATTACTACTAGAATAATAAATACAATATAGTAGCTTAATATAATAGTCTAAGAGGTATAGGAGATACTAGCTAGGATAGTCTAGGAGGATATCCTAAAGGCTAAGCTCTCTAGATATACTAAAATAACTTAGTTAAGGAAGTATAGTAAAGTAGTAAAAAGGATAAGATAGCTAAAGAGGAAATATAGCTAGGATAGAATAGAGGAGAGCCTAGTAGTATACCTAATAGCCTTATAGGCTAAAGGTAAATAGATTAGGAAAGATAGGAACCTACATTAGAGAGTAATAGTTAAGGAAAGTACTAAGGACCTAAAGAAGATATAGAAGCTAGATAGATAGGCTAGGGAAGAGGTAGGCTAGAGGAACCTACTATCCTAATTCCTAGAGATTAGGGACAAGAATAGTATAATATAAGTAGAGAACTAAGGAAAAGCTAAAGTATTAGTCTAATATTTCTTCCTAGAGCTAAGGAAAGCTAACTTAGAAGATATACAAGAATTAAGATATAACCTACCTAAGGCTATTCTAAATAGAAGAAGAAGTCCTACTAGGAGAACTCTAGAAGATACTTAATAGGCTCCCTAATAGTAAAGCTATAGGACCTAACTAGATCCTTAACCTACTACTTAAGGAATATAGATAGGAGCTTAGATCCTTACTATATTAGTTCTTTATAGTATATCTATAATAAGAATACTATCCTAAATCCTTTAAATACTCTATAATAGTTATCCTAAAGAAACTATAGAAGCTAGTCTATACTAAGCTAGGAGTATATAGACCTATAGTACTACTAGATATCTATAAGAACCTAACGATATACTAAAAGTCTAGAATATCTAGATCTACTTAGGAATAAGTAAGAACTAAGGATATATATCGGGTCTTAGTACTAAGCCTTAATAACTAAGTATCTTAGTACTAAGCTATATATATCGGATCCTAGTACTATACCTTAATAACTAAGCATCTTAGTACTAAGCCTTAGTAACTAAGTATTTCCTAACAATTATCTCTTCCTTTTCTATACTTCGTTCTAAAGTACCTAGGAAAGATATATATAGAGTACTAAAAATTATAATTTATTATAACTTATACTAAGGAATAATCTTATACTACGTTATCGCTATATATCCTTAGGTATATCCTATAGTAGTACCCTACACTTGGCTATACTAAGCTAGATAGAAGTTATAGTAAAATACGTACTTCTAATATATATCCTTAGGCGTAATCTAAGTATAATATATACTTAGGTAATCCTATTAGATTATAATGTATTCTAGCCTTACTAGGCTAGTTATATGTTTTACTAAGAAGGCTTAGTCGTCGCCTACGCTATATACGTATTTAAAACGTAATCGATAGATATACTACTACTAAGCTATACTACTACTAAGTATCGAAGAGTAATCTAGATATAATTATAAGAATCTAATAATAGGCTAAAAGTCTAGAATATCTAGATCTACTTAGGAGTAAGTAAGAACTAAGGATATATATATATATATATATATATATATATATCGGGTCTTGGCGCCAAGCCTTGATGACTAAGCATCTTGGCGCCAAGCCATATATATCGGATCCTAGCGCTACGCCTTAATAACTAAGTATCTTAGTACTAAGCCTTAATAACTAAGTATTTCCTAATAATATCCTAGCGAAAGTCCTAGAGACTATTATTATAAGGAGAATAAGCTAAGAGATAGAAGAAAGAAACCTCCTTCCTTAATCCTAGATAGGAGTAAGACTAGGAAGATCTACTATCTTAGTCCTAGAGCTAATAATAGAGTAGATCTAGATAGTCTAGAGAATAGATCTAATAATAGTAGTATTAATACTATACCTTAATATATTAAGGGCTTTCGATAATGTATTATATTAAAGGCTAATATATAATATTAAGATAAATACTAGATAGCCTAGTAGGTTAGGTACAATCCGAGAAATTAGGTCTAGGTTCGGTTTCTTAGTAGGAACCGGACGATTAGTTTAGGTTCGGGTTCTAGGACCTATACTAATTTTAGGTCGCAATCCGGACTTTTTCCGGTTTATATAAGTATTACTAAAAAGACTAGCTATACTACCGGCTATATAAAGAAAGCTTTACTTTCGTACTACTTAGTACTCTTTCTATAGTATCTACCTATCGCCTAGGTCGCTATTGCTATAGAAACCTCGTATAGGTTACGTTATGAAATTTAGAGCTTTATTACTAATTCTTATCTTACGAAAACTTCGATATTAACATCCTATAATAACTACGCAAGATAGCTCGAGATAAGCGTTCCGCTTAGCCTACTATACATAGTAGTAATTAGTAACTATATTAAGGCAACTATAAGCTTAGTTACTATATCGGCGACGCGAAAAATGAACCTAGTAATTGTATATCGAGCCTAAAGCGTCGTAAGACAAAAGAGGAGTATTCTATATATAGGAAGACTATAGTAGATACAAAGCGAGTCTTATAGATATCTAAGACTAAATAAGCCTTAAGAAAGAAGAAAAGAGCTAAGCAAACTATATTCCGACGATAGCTAGAGAAGTAGAAGGAGAGACCTAAGTAGGATAAAGCTACATTCTAGTAGAAAAGTAAGGCTAAACAAGAAGAGAAGCTATCTAACCTAAGATTAGTCTTCTTATAGTAGAGGAATAGAGGGTAAGTATTACTATAGCTAGCTATATAGCTAGCGTTATTAGACTTATTATTAATCGAATACTAATATAATCTAGGAAAGAGATTAAGGTAAAGGACAAAGAGGATCTATACGATAAATATATAGTAGTAGATGTTTTAACTAGCGTAAGCTTAATAGAGATAGTACTTAACGATTATCTAATAGAATAGTTCGAATAGAGTAACTTAGACATAAAAGATCTATCTATAGATTCTAAGAACTAGGATTTTATTAATCCGAGTTAGGGTCTTACTCTAAGTTATAAAGCTAAGATATAAGAGGTAGCTAAGGAGCTTTACTACTTAAAATTTCTCGATATCGAGTTTCGTGTAGTATATATATATTAGTATAAGGCTATTTATTCGATGTAGAGAAAGCTATAGGCAATTAAGTAGTTTAAGAGGGATATAAAGACTAAGGTCTAGATTAGAAAGCTATTAAAGGTAGTAGGAAATAGTAGAGTTTAGATATATCCTTTATAGCCGACTATATAGCTAGCTAAAAAGTTAGGTCTTGCTAACAATTCTATAGAAAGCTTTAAGTTAAGGACGCTTTCCTATACTATACGAAATCTATACTATCGCTAAGCGTACGGTTATTCAAAATATTAATATATAGGATAAAAGCTTTCTACTATACTTTAGGAGTACGCCTCGCTTAGATTAGCCTAGCTACTAGCCTTAGAACTATAATCTCTATCGCTACTACTTTAAGGATATAGTATACCTAAGACGTAGTAGAGTAAAAGCTCTCTACTATTACTTCGATATCGAGAGGAAGTAGCTAGAGGAGACGAATAGATACTATAAGATACTAGCTAAGCTAGGCTATAAGGGAATATTAAAGCTAACGTACCTCTTAACGATATATCTTAGTAATTCGAAAGATAGAATATATCTTAGCTTAGGGCAAGTAGCTATAGACTATATACGCTCTACTTATATAGTAGTAGATACTACTAGAGTATAGTAGACGACTAAAGATATAGTTATATAAGATGCCGAGTAGATAGCTATAGACTAGCTCGTATAGTAGTTTATATAACTACTAAAATAAAGATTATAAGTACGCGACTATATATCCTAGAATTTCTATCCTTCTTACTAGTCTAGCTACCTATATATTAGGAATACTTAGTTATTAAGGCTTGGCGCTAAGCCTCTTGGCGCCAAGACCTACCTTGTTAGGAGATACTAGGTCATCGAGGCTTGGCGCCAAGATGCTTAGTCATCGAGGCTTGGCGCCAAGACCTAATATATATATATCCTTGGTTCTTGCTTAGTTCTAAGTAGATCCGGATATTCTAGACTTTTAGCCTATCGTTAGGTTCTTATAATTATATCTAGATCGCTCTTTAACGCTTAGTAGTAGTATAGCTTAATAGTAGTATACGTATCGATCCCGTTTCGAATATATATATAGCGTAGGCGATAGCTAAGCCTTTTTAGCGAAAACGTATAACTAGCCTAGCGAGGCTAGAATACGTTATAGCCTACCGAGGCTCCGAAGAATACGTTATAGCCTACCGAGGCTCTAAAGAATACGTTATAGCCTACCGAGGCTCTAAAGAATACGTTATAGCCTACTAAGGCTCTAAAGAATATATTATAGCCTAGTAAGACTAGAATATATTATAGCCTACTAAGGCTCTAAAGAATACGTTATAGCCTAACGGGATCTTAGATTATGCCTAAGGGCGTATATTAGAAGTACGTACGTAACTATAACTTCTATCTAGCTTAGTATAGCTAAGTATAGGGTTCCGCTATAGGATACGTCTAAGGGTATATAGCGATAATATAGTACGAGGTTACTCCTCGGTATAAGTTACGACAAATTATAATTTTTAGTATCTAAGTCTCTCCTATATACTTTAGAACAAAATATAGGAAAGGGGGAGATAATTATTAGGAATACTTAGTTATTAAGGCTTGGCGCTAAGCCTCTTAGCGCTAAGACCTACCTTGTTAGAAGATGCTAGGTCATCGAGGCTTGGCGCCAAGATGCTTAGTCATCGAGGCTTGGCGCCAAGACCTAATATACATATATCCTTAGTTCTTGCTTAGTTCTAAGTAGATCTAGATATTCTAGACTTTTAGCCTATCGTTAGGTTCTTATACTTAGACGTCCTAGTAGGTTAGTTCGGGTTAGATTCGGGTTTAAAACCGAACCTAACCTATTTGTCTAGGTCTAATCTTAGGGAACCGGAAGTTTATCTAGGTTCAAACCCAAAAATTCAATAGGTTTATAGCAAATAATAGAAATATTAGAAAGGTAGAAATTGCGAAATATCGAGATAGAGAATATATTATTATTTATGTATACTACTATTATCGTAGTCCTAAAGGACAAACTAGTTATTTCTTCTATATATACTACTAGTATCGTAGTCCTTAAGGATAGAGTAGTTATTTCTTTCTATAGTATAGCGCTAATAGCTATCCTTCCGTTCCTTTATTATATATAATAGTTCTTATATAGATTCTCGCTAACGTCTATATCTCTAATAAAGATACTATAGCCCTTTAGAAGCAAACTTAGTATAACAATGTCCTTCTACTAAATAGTAATACGCTTAGTATAGACGGCTAGTAGGTTAATAGCNAAACTAGTTATTTCTTCTATATATACTACTAGTATCGTAGTCCTTAAGGATAGAGTAGTTATTTCTTTCTATAGTATAGCGCTAATAGCTATCCTTCCGTTCCTTTATTATATATAATAGTTCTTATATAGATTCTCGCTAACGTCTATATCTCTAATAAAGATACTATAGCCCTTTAGAAGCAAACTTAGTATAACAATGTCCTTCTACTAAATAGTAATACGCTTAGTATAGATAGCTAGTAGGTTAATAGCTATCTAGAGTTAGTATATATTAAGGACGTTAGGGAGTAATATATACTCGAAGAAAGTCGTAAGGTATACTTTAAAGGCCTTACGTAATACCTCGATAGTATTAAACTAAATACGGAACTAGCTAGCGCCGGTAATACTAGTATCGTAGATTAACTATTTAATTAGTCTCTAGAATAGCGCTCGCGGGATTATAAGGTCGGTAGATATTTGCGTAGTCTTAATCTACTATAGTGCGTTTTCTAAAAGATAATTAGTTATAGCCGGCTATACGGCCGGCTACATAGCCGGCTATACAAGAAGTAGAACTTACTACCTACGTTTCTACGACGTGTACTTATAGTTGCCTTCTTATTTAACTTACTAGGCTTTAAGGTAGTACTTTTCTAGGCCTTGTAGGTAGTAGCGTAGATATTGTAAAGGATACGAGTAGTGCCTTTCTTATTCTTCTTAGCGGCGGTAGCGACGGACTTTCCGGCTATTCTAGATATAATAAGTATACGACTAAAGGTATAGAACTATAGTATAGGCAAAGAATAGGCGATATATAATATAAAAGCCGAATTAAAGAAAGTTATTATTATGCGCGATTGTATTATAGGTTAGTATAACAAAAACGTCGTTACTATCGTTTCTAGGAAAGCAAGTAGAAAATAATAGAAAGTAACGTAATAAGACCTCGATAATAGCAAGACTAGACGTCCTAGTAGGTTGGGTACAACCCGAGAATTTAGATTCGGGTTCGGTTTCTTAGTAGGAACCGGACTATTAGTATAGGTTCGGGTATAGAACCTACTATAACCCGAACTTGACAAAACTCGACAAAAGTTATCGCAATCTAGCCGGCCTTTTGGTAGTATATATCGCATGTATTAGTCGTCGCATCGCGTTAAATTGCGACCGTAGAAGTATATAGCCGGCCATGTAGCCGGCCTTTAGAGATTTGAACTCGAGGAATTTCGGGTTCTTAGTATTATATCCGGATAATCGGGTTAGGTTCGGGTTTTAACCCGAACCTAACCTAACCTAACCTACTAGGACGTCTAAGCAAGACCGCTCGATAATAGTAAGAGTAGAAGACATTATATACGCGACTAGGCGAGATTTAATATAATTCTAAAGTAATAGGTAAAGCTAAATCTATAGCCGGTAGTATAGCTAGCTATAGTTAGAGAGTATACGTAAAAAAATCTAATACGTAATAACTAAAAATAACGTAATAAGGCTCGACAATAGTAAGAGTAGAGGATAGAATTAGACGTCCTAGTAGGTTGGTTCGGGTTGGGTTCGGGTTCAAAACCGAACCCAACCCATTTGTCCGGGTCTAATCTTAGGGAACCGGAAGTTTGTCCGGGTTCAAACCCAAAAATTCAATAGGTTCATAGCGAACAATGGAAACATTAGAAAAGCGGAAATTGCGAAATATCGAGATAGAGAATATATTGTTATTTATGTATACTACCATTATCGTAGTCCTAAAGGACAAACTAGTCATTTCTTCTATGCATGCTACTAGTATCGTAGTCCTTAAGGACAGAGTAGTCATTTCTTTCTATAGCATAGCGCTAATAGCTACCCTTCCGTTCCTTTATTACGTGCGACGGTTCTTGTATAGATTCTCGCTAAAGTCTACATCTCTAATGAAGATACCGTAGCCCTTTAGAAGCAAACTTAGTATAACAATGTCCTTCTACTAAATAGTAATACGCTTGGCATGGACGGCTAGTAGGTTAATAGCTATCTAGAGTTAGTATATATTGAGGACGTTAGGGAGCAACATATACTCGAAGAAAGTCGTAAGGTATGCTTTAGAGGCCTTACG